>SJYC01045921.1:0-37965 GCA_006408675.1 Madoqua kirkii
TAGTATTGCTAACATCAAAAACTACTATATTTCCTTTTTTATATTCCAAATACATTGATTAATATATTCCTAGGTGCCTAAGGATATGGAGGCCTGGCGGCAATCATTGACTCAACAATGAGAAAAGCCCTATGCTAATTAAGACTTTCAAAATACTCCAAAGTCTCTGTGCTGTTTATGGTTGAGAGGTTGTCACGCAAGCTAGTCTGTCAGCAGAGAGGTTTGACCTGAGACACCCTTGTCACACCCAGGGCAGGGAATTAGCAGTAATTATTGGCACAACAAATGAAAAAACCCTTCACCAATATAATTTCTAACCAGCCAGCTATACTAATAATTTCTAACTTCCCAAAGGAATTTGCCTTTAGTAAGTCTAAAACATCTCGTGCCTCTCACAATTGGGATGCTGTAAACAATCACATCTGGCTAGACGAACCTATAGAGGCAGGCTAGATAACCTTCAGAGGAGTTCGTAAGGAATTTTTATTGACTTGGAGCTGCACGTTTACTCCTTCTCTGAAAGAATCAGTGATGAGAGAGAATCTCCTGTAAAGCCAGAGGTGTAGGTGAGAGCATAAAACAGACTCTGGTTTGGGGGTAGATGCTCGGGAACAGGGGGTTTCCTGAGGCTTGATTACGCCTTTGTGTATGCCAAGCCTCCTTCCTCATGACCTTTGCCATGGGCGGAGTTCCTCATGCTGGCTCCCAGCAGATAGGTGCTAAATTTAAAATTATCTCAATAGAATGGCTTGGTCCATGAGAGTTAAATTCTTTCATGAATTTCAATTAATGAGCCCCACTCACAGATCTTCCCATCAGTCTGTGAGTGTGTGTAGCCTCCTTCCTCATGACCTTTGCCATGGGCAGAGTTCCTCACGCTGGCTCCTGGCACCTTACCTGACATTGAGTTCCTAAAAATTTTGGTATTTCTTATGTGATGAGAACAGTAAAACTGTCTTCTGCTGTATGAAGTTGATGATTTTGGAAAGATCCTCATAACACAGAATGGGCTCTTATTGCAAAGGAGAGGACTCTCCACAGAAGGGTTGAAACTGTCGCTGCTATCCTCCCTGTGGTCTTCTAGCCTCTGTCGGCTTACCTTCCCTCAACCTCAAGGAGGGGAGAGGAACTGTCCATTGAACAATCTCCAGTGGAAAACTCTTACTTGGTTCACAGATTAATATACATGATAAAATTCACAGACAGTGAAATGGAGGAGATGTGTAGGGCAAAGAGGGAGTGGAGGTGTGTGGACCCCCACGCCCTACTGGAACACTGCACCCTCACATCACCCTCTTGTGTTCACCTCTCAGAAAACTCTCTGAACCCTAGTATTTATGGATTTTTATAGAGGTTTCAAGAAATAGGCTTATTGATTGAATCATTAGCCAGTCGTGATTGGTCTCAATCTCAGTGCTCTCCCTTCTCTGCAGAAGTACAGAAGTTCAAACCTTTAAGTCCATTTTTGGAGATACTTTTCTGCAATTCTTTTGGTATATCTGATCCCACTCTTTTAATAGTCTTGACACTTATGAAAGAAAAAAAATTCCAAAATTGTCAGGAGTCTTAGACCATGAATCAGGACAAGGATCAAACTTGGATAATAAATTAATAGTCAAAAATGGACAAGAGAGAGCACTTGGAGACTGCTAATATTGTATCAGCCTTGGTCCCACAAGCCAACCACACAGGGCTGTGTTTCTTGCTTTCCCTGCAGCTGCTCTGCTCAGTGGTCACAGGTCATTCTGATTATTTTTTAATAGAGGAATAATCATTATTTGACATATAAATATTCTTTCTACCCCCAAGCACACAGGTAGGGAAATTTTTTCAAATAAATTTATCTTGGTGAAAAATTACTAAAATTGACCATGAAATGTGAATACAATTTTTATATTTATCACTGTGATATGTTCAAAGAATCCATGTAACAGTTGTCTGCTGTACACATCAGGAAACTGTAGATGACTTCACTAGGGCACAGGGCACGTGGGTGGCAGGGGAGGACAAGATACTGTCTTATCACAACTCACTTGACATACTATCTTATTCTGCCAGGAACTCTGAAAATACTGATAACTGGGAAGTTTCTAGGTTCAGTGTTCTACTTTCATTACTCCCCTGTCCCAGGACTCACCTGAGCTCCCAAGCACAGGGGAGACTAAGTTGGGGTTTCCCTGGCACAAAATGTGTGGTCCCTCTAGCAACAGTATCCAATTCCCCAAACACTCACTGGGGGTCCAAAGAGCCAGTTTACTTCTGATACAAAATCTGGGGAGTTAATACAGATTCTTTAGGTTGAAGGTTCAAAACTGTCCTCAATTGAGATGTCAGCCACATGGTCTCGAGTCCCTCATGATTTGACAAAGTAGCTAAGCTTCAGAATTTCCATTACCTCACCTCCATGTTCAATAACTCAATAGATCTGATGACCAAATACAGGAAGACCACTCACATACTGATCTCACTTTATCAAGGATAAACCAAGGGACAGTGAAGTAATGAGATCTGTGGGGAAAAGTGGAATGGAGGTGGTGGGCGCCTCCACACCTTAGAGAACATGGAACCCTCATATCACCACCATATGTTAACCACCCCAAAAGCTCTCTGAATGCCCATATTTATGGATTTTTATTGAGATTTAACTAAACAGACATATCAATTGAATCATTGGCCACTGGTGACTGTTCTCAATCTTGGTGCCCTCTCCTCTCCCCAGAGGTGAAGAAAGTGCCAACCTTTATGCACACCATCAAAGATTTTTGAAACTATCCCTTTTAGTGAATGTTTCTCAGATCCTCTTCCATGGCTTATCTCCAGACTGATGAAAGATAGAAAATTCCAAGAGTTTCAGGAGGTCTGACCCATAGACTAGGGCAAGGATCAAATATGGAGAATAAAATAATAGTCTAAACAGTACAAGGGAAAGGCTCTGCCTGGAGACCTTACTAATATTGTATCAGCTTTGATCCCAGGAGCCAACACACACAGGGTTGTGTTTCTTGCTTTCTCTGCCATGGCTCTGCCCATTTATCCCAGGTCTTTCTGATTAGTTTCAATAATAAAGGTATAACCCTTATTTGACACCTAAATATTCTTTCTTGCCAGAAGGAAGTAGGTAGAAAATTTTTTTTCAGATTAATATGTCCTGGTGGAAAATGCACACGATTCACCGTGAAATGTGATTCAAATTTTTATATTCATGACTGGTAATCTGTTCAAAGAAGGCATGTAACTTTTCCCCCCTATTCAGGTGAGAAAACTGCAAATGACTTGCCCCAGGAAACATGATATGTGGATGGTAGGGTCAGGACAAGATACTATCATGTTATAAACTATTTGATATGCTACCTGATTCTGCCAGGAACTCTGAAAATACAGATACCTGAAAACAGTTTCTGGATTCGGTGTTGTACATTCATTACTCCCTTTTTTGGAGCATCACCTGAGCCTTCAAATCACAGGGGAAATTGAGTCTGGATTTTTCCCTGACACCAAATGTGTGATGTCTCTACCAAGAGCAACCAATTTCCCAAATACCCACTGGTATCCAAAAAGTCCATTTACTTCTGATTAAAAAATTGTGGAGTTACTACAGATTCTGCAGGTTGAGGGTTCCTAACTGTCCTCAGGTCAGATGCTAGTGGCCAGGTCTAGATTCACTCATGCTTGTGACCAAATGACTAAAATCGGGGAGTCCATGACCCTACCTTCATAGTCAATAAATCAATAGAAACTGTGACTGAACTTAGGAAAAATGCTTGCTTACTCTTCCCAGATAAATACACAAAATAAAACACAAACAGTACAATGGAGGAGATGTGTAGGGCAAAAGGAGAGTGGAGGTGCACCCAGCCTCCATGGCCTAGTAAGGACTGCACCCACACATCATCCCCATGAATTCACCAGCCTGAATGTTCTTTGATCTCAGTATTTATGTATTTCTTTCTAGGGTTCAGTAAACAGGCATGTTATTTGGATCATCAGCCACTGGTAATTGATCTCACTCTTCCTAACTTATGAAAGAAAAAAAATTCCAAAATTGTCAGGAGTCTTAGACCATGAATCAGGACAAGGATCAAACTTGGATAATAAATTAATAGTCAAAAATGGACAAGAGAGAGCACTTGGAGACTGCTAATATTGTATCAGCCTTGGTCCCACAAGCCAACCACACAGGGCTGTGTTTCTTGCTTTCCCTGCAGCTGCTCTGCTCAGTGGTCACAGGTCATTCTGATTATTTTTTAATAGAGGAATAATCATTATTTGACATATAAATATTCTTTCTACCCCCAAGCACACAGGTAGGGAAATTTTTTCAAATAAATTTATCTTGGTGAAAAATTACTAAAATTGACCATGAAATGTGAATACAATTTTTATATTTATCACTGTGATATGTTCAAAGAATCCATGTAACAGTTGTCTGCTGTACACATCAGGAAACTGTAGATGACTTCACTAGGGCACAGGGCACGTGGGTGGCAGGGGAGGACAAGATACTGTCTTATCACAACTCACTTGACATACTATCTTATTCTGCCAGGAACTCTGAAAATACTGATAACTGGGAAGTTTCTAGGTTCAGTGTTCTACTTTCATTACTCCCCTGTCCCAGGACTCACCTGAGCTCCCAAGCACAGGGGAGACTAAGTTGGGGTTTCCCTGGCACAAAATGTGTGGTCCCTCTAGCACAGTATCCAATTCCCCAAACACTCACTGGGGGTCCAAAGAGTCAGTTTACTTCTGATACAAAATCTGGGGAGTTAATACAGATTCTTTAGGTTGAAGGTTCAAAACTGTCCTCAATTGAGATGTCAGCCACATGGTCTCGAGTCCCTCATGATTTGACAAAGTAGCTAAGCTTCAGAATTTCCATTACCTCACCTCCATGTTCAATAACTCAATAGATCTGATGACCAAATACAGGAAGACCACTCACATACTGATCTCACTTTATCAAGGATAAACCAAGGGACAGTGAAGTAATGAGATCTGTGGGGAAAAGTGGAATGGAGGTGGTGGGCGCCTCCACACCTTAGAGAACATGGAACCCTCATATCACCACCATACGTTAACCACCCCAAAAGCTCTCTGAATGCCCATATTTATGGATTTTTATTGAGATTTAACTAAACAGACATATCAATTGAATCATTGGCCACTGGTGACTGTTCTCAATCTTGGTGCCCTCTCCTCTCCCCAGAGGTGAAGAAAGTGCCAACCTTTATGCACACCATCAAAGATTTTTGAAACTATCCCTTTTAGTGAATGTTTCTCAGATCCTCTTCCATGGCTTATCTCCAGACTGATGAAAGATAGAAAATTCCAAGAGTTTCAGGAGGTCTGACCCATAGACTAGGGCAAGGATCAAATATGGAGAATAAAATAATAGTCTAAAAGGTACAAGGGAAAGGCTCTGCCTGGAGACCTTACTAATATTGTATCAGCTTTGATCCCAGGAGCCAACACACACAGGGTTGTGTTTCTTGCTTTCTCTGCCATGGCTCTGCCCATTTATCCCAGGTCTTTCTGATTAGTTTCAATAATAAAGGTATAACCCTTATTTGACACCTAAATATTCTTTCTTGCCAGAAGGAAGTAGGTAGAAAATTTTTTTTCAGATTAATATGTCCTGGTGGAAAATGCACACGATTCACCGTGAAATGTGATTCAAATTTTTATATTCATGACTGGTAATCTGTTCAAAGAAGGATGTAACTTTTCCCCCCTATTCAGGTGAGAAAATTGCAAATGACTTGCCCCAGGAAACATGATATGTGGATGGTAGGGTCAGGACAAGATACTATCATGTTATAAACTATTTGATATGCTACCTGATTCTGCCAGGAACTCTGAAAATACAGATACCTGAAAACAGTTTCTGGATTCGGTGTTGTACATTCATTACTCCCTTTTTTGGAGCATCACCTGAGCCTTCAAATCACAGGGGAAATTGAGTCTGGATTTTTCCCTGACACCAAATGTGTGATGTCTCTACCAAGAGCAACCAATTTCCCAAATACCCACTGGTATCCAAAAAGTCCATTTACTTCTGATTAAAAAATTGTGGAGTTACTACAGATTCTGCAGGTTGAGGGTTCCTAACTGTCCTCAGGTCAGATGCTAGTGGCCAGGTCTAGATTCACTCATGCTTGTGACCAAATGACTAAAATCGGGGAGTCCATGACCCTACCTTCATAGTCAATAAATCAATAGAAACTGTGACTGAACTTAGGAAAAATGCTTGCTTACTCTTCCCAGATAAATACACAAAATAAAACACAAACAGTACAATGGAGGAGATGTGTAGGGCAAAAGGAGAGTGGAGGTGCACCCAGCCTCCATGGCCTAGTAAGGACTGCACCCACACATCATCCCCATGAATTCACCAGCCTGAATGTTCTTTGATCTCAGTATTTATGTATTTCTTTCTAGGGTTCAGTAAACAGGCATGTTATTTGGATCATCAGCCACTGGTAATTGATCTCACTCTTCCTCCCCTCTCTGCAGAAGTGCTGGAAGGACAGGTGGTGAAAATTGTAACCTTTAAATGGGTGTTTGAGGTTTCTTGGAGACCAGCCCCATCCTGAAGGTACCTTGAGTTGCCTTTTGTGATTCATCTCGTATCCTGTAAAGTCAGTAAATTCCAAGAGTTTTAGGAGCCCTGGGCTATTAAGCATGAGAAGGATCAAATATGGATCTTATTACTACAGTACAGTGAGGTTCAGGGAGAAAGCAGAAACCAAGAATAGAGTCTCAGAAATGGAGTCCCTAGTTTGGTAGAGTTGGGTTGGAAATATATATATATATATAATTTGAAGATATTTCTCTGTGAGAGTCATGATGTCAATGGAGTTGAAAATTTACAACTTCAGACTTCCCTGACAGTCCAGTAGTTAAAAATCTGCCTGCCAATGCAGGGCTTGTGGGTTTGATCTCTGCTTTGGGAAGATTTTGCATGTAGCGAGGCAGCTAAGCAGGTGAACCATAACTACTGATCCCAGATGCCTAGAGTCCCTGCTCTGCAATGAGAGAAGCCACCCCACCTACCCCTCATACCCATGTGGGTATGAGAAATCCACATACCACAGAAAATAGCCCCCATAACTAGAGAATGTCTTCACAAACAAGGAAGATCGATGCAGCCAAAAACAAACAAAAATCCTGTCCAACATGGCAGGAAAAAAATTCTGAGAGGCTTGCAGCACTCACCCCACCCATGCCCCCCTGCTCTTGCCATGGACTCTTCTCATTTCCCTCCAGTGTGCTGCGATTCATGGGGTGGTAAAGAGTCAGACACGACTGAGCGACTGAACTGAACTGAACTGTGTAGAGGAGAGGTGAGCCCAGACTTACCATGGTCATGGCTCTTGTTAATATCCTCTGGGGTGCCATCCACCAGGATGACCAGGAGGACGAGAAGGGCTGCAGATAAACATATTTCCACAGTAGGATCACCCACCACCCCTCAACTGGTTTCACCAGCAGGAGAGCTGCCTGCCTGAGCAGATCTCAGGAGATCAAGTGGATCTCAGGGGACCTTGGAAGATCACCTGCAAACCCCACCCCCATGCGCACACTGGTCTCTCCAACTCTGTGACTTTGGGATCAGAAGACCTCAGTTTAAGTCCCACTTCTTCCTCTTCTAAACTATGTGATCTGGGGCTTGAAATTTCCCTCATCTTTTCTTGTTAAATGAGATCATGCTGCTGACATCGTGGGGGTAGTTCTGAAAGCAATGGAGACCATAGATGTATATTCTTCTCCCAGCAATGCCAAAGTCCTTTGAAACAATAATAATAATAATAATAATAATAATAATGAGTAATTATGATAGTTAACACATCTCCCTCCATCAAAGGGTCGAATAAAGGCAAGGTGGAGTGGGAAAGGGGCTGGACCTGGATGAGGTCAATCACTGAAGCAAAAGGGCTTACAGTTACCTCTGAGGAAGAAGGAGACCTATTTGGAAAGAGACTGTGTGTAACTCCACTCTGGGACTGATGGAACTTCCTGCTAGTAAACTTCTGTTCTAGAAAGTGAAGCTACAACAATCAGTCCTATTTGTTCCTTTCTTTACTACAGCTGACAGCACATTTAGAAAAGTCAGGAGCCAATGGAACTAAAACTCTATGTGCTTCTTGACAATTTGCCTTGTCCTCTGGTGTTCAAAGCACATTACCTGCATAATCAACATGGTCCTCAAAATTAATCAAGTTTGGTGATTTCTTAATGCAGACACCATCATCTTTTTTTACAAAGAAGAAATCTGTGTTTCCAAGAAATGAAATGACTTGCCCAAGACCACATAGCAGCATAGTGAGTTACTTAAATAAATCTCTTTTCATTAATAAGAAGTAATTATCACATGACTGGATTTAGAAAAGGTGGGGGAACCAGGGACCAAATTGCCAATATCTATTGGATTGGAGAAAAAGCAAGGGTAGTCCTGAAAAACATCTACTTTTGCTTCATTGACTATACCAAAGCCTTTAATTGTGTGGAACACAACAAACTGGAAAATTCTTAAAGAGATGGCAATACCAGAACACTTTACCTGCCTCCTGAGAAATCTATATGCAGGTCAAGAAGCAACAGTTAGAACCAGACATGAAACAACAGACTGGTTCAAAATTGGGAAAGGAATACGTCAAGGCTGTATATTGTTACCCTGTTTATTTAATTTATATGCAGAGGACATCATGTGAAATGCCAGGCTGGATGAATCACAAGATAGCATCAAAATTGCTGGGAGAAATATCAACAACCTCAGATAGGCAGATGACACCACCCTAATGGCAGAAAGTGAAGAGGAACTAAAGAGCCTCTTGATGAAGGTGAAAGAGGAGAGTGAAAAAGCTGACATAATTCTCAACACTCAAAAAACTAAGATCATGGCATCCAGTTCCATCAGTTCAGTTCAGTCACTCAGTTGTGTCTGACTCTTTGTGATCCATGGACTGCAGCATGCCAGGCCTCCCTGTCCATCACTAACTCCCAGAGTTTACTCAAACTCACATCCCTTGAGTCTGTGATGCCATCCAACCATCTCATCCTCTGTCGTCCCCTTCTCCTCCCACCTTCAGTCTCTCCCAGCATCAGGGCCTTTCCCAAGGAGTCAGCTCTTCACATCAGGTGGCCAAAGTGTCCAGTTCCATCACTTCATGGCAAACAGATGAAGAAACAATGGGAATAGTGACTGCAGCCATGAAATTAAGATGCATGCTCCTTGGGGAAAAAAGCTATGACAAACCTAGACAGTGTATTAAAAAGCAGAGACATTATCATGCCAACAAAGTTCCATATAGTCAAAACTATATGGAAGTCATGTGTGGACACAAGAGTTGGACCATAAAGAAGGCTGAGTGTGGAAGAATTAATGCTTTCAAACTGTGGTGCTGGAGAAGCTTCTTGAGAGTCCCTTGAACAGCAAGATCAAACCAGTCAATCTTAAAGGAAGTCAACCCTGTATACACATTAGGCAGGGCAACTTTCCAGTCCCAGTGAATGCTGACACTATCTTTATATTCCACAATCAATCTGAATTGTCTTCCCTCCCTGCTAATATGTCTGCAGCAACCATAGTTCCTATGCCCAACAGAGTGACAGCCACAGCAATGAAGTGGATCATTCTGTATCTTGCATAAAGAATAAACCCCAAAAGAGCCATCAACACAGGAATCCCAAAGTAATCCAAAAGAAAAAATACTCTTGATCATCTTCATCATATACTCCTCCATCATCTGTTGATTCTGGGTCCAGAAAATACTTGCTACACCCTTGATATTGCCAGTACTCTTTTTATTCATAGCTAAAAGTACACTTTAATATTATTTGTGATGAACTGTATGTTCTAGGTAACTCCTGGTTTTTAGTCTCTATGAAATTCTGAGTTTTTCATGTACCTCCTATGATGTCTGTCTTATAAAAGATTTCCCATCTTTCCCACCAGGCTCCACTGTCCATGGGATTTTCCAGGCGAAAATAATGGAGTGGGTTGTCATTTCCTTCTACATGGAAGCTTCCCCACCCAGGGATGAAACCTGCATCTTCTGTTTGAAGGCAGATCCTTTTACCACTGAGCAACCTGGACACTAGTTAGAGTATATGTTGGTATGCTTTGACAATCAGGTAATTAACCTCTACATCTGCTAGTCCAAGCAGGATGTACTTCCACCATTACTTTTTCAAGATGTATAAAAAGATATTCACATTGAAATGCCAGCATCACTGTATAAATTAGAAACAGCAAGCAATAGTTGATAAAGCTCTGAAGCATGCGGGTATTCACTTTGTATCTTTCTGCCAAATACTGGCTGGTGATGGCTAGCCCACATATACACAAGGACAACATCTGACCTACTCCTGTTCTCTTTGGACACAGGTCAGAGAAACAGGTCAGAATCCTGTAGCCAGGGGAGGATTTTGCCCTTGACCCAGAGCAGCAGGCAGGTGGATCCCTGTGCTTGTGCCTGCGGGCCACCAGGTGGTCTCCCTGGGAGCCCCGAGGTCTCTGGTGCCCAGAACACCTAAAAGTGCTGGATCCCAGAAAATGGGAGGCCGTGGCTGTGCTGCCCATGGAGGTCCCGGCTGTCTCTCTCTGGGGTCCTTCTCAGTTCAATTCAGTTCAGTCACTCAGTCGTGTCCGACTCTTTGTGACCCCATGAATTGCAGCACGCCAGGCCTCCCTGTCCATCACCAACTCCCGGAGTTCACTCAGACTCACATCCATCGGATCCCTCTAGCTCCTCTCAAATTTGGATTCTTATGAAGTCCTGCAAAGGCTCCTCACGACCTGCCCCCGTGGCCTCTCTGCCTTATCCCCTTCCACTCCCCTCCTTTCAACCACCCAGCTCCAGCCACCCTGGTTCTGGTTGCTGCTCAAACACACCAGGCTCATTTTTGGCAGCCTGTGCTCAAGGCCTCTTTATTCCAGGGTGTTTCCCTGACCCTCTATGCCTCCTGAATCCCCATCACTCCCTTTCTTCACAACACTCATCACCATCTGGCATAGGATTTTCCCATCTTCATTGTCCGTCAGCCTCTCAGATAGCATATTATTTTACTATGTTTTATTTACAGCTGTTACCCTATACCAAGAAATATGCCTTCTGGGACAAAACCATAAATATTTGATAAAGATTTGTCAGATAAGTTAATCTCCCATGTCATTCTCACGCCAAGTGCAGAGTCACTGAAGAGACTGGATATAATAAAATTCCTGTTAGTCTATTTGATGATGAGGCCCATTTATGTCATTTTGAGTCTCCTCTAACATCCTATATCAGATAGGAAAATGAAACAATAGTCTGACAGGACAAGAAAGGGAAATGCCTTGAGTCTTAACTAGTACTGTCTCAGCCTAAAAAGAACAGTCTGGTGTCTTGAGCAAACTCAGGGAAGTACTTCCTTTCCTGCTCTGCCTGCAGTTGCCTCTGGAGGGAAGACAATCAACTGTCACTAAACATTCTGATAAATTTTGAATGGAGAAATGATCATATTTGGCAGATAAATTGTTTTAGAAAGGTGGTGAGGAAATGAAGAAAGGCTAGTCTTTTGGACTAAGACATTTAGGTGGAAAATGGACATCATTGGCCATAAATGTGCAAACTTTTATACTCATGACTGGTAATCCTTTCAAAAATCTCCAGTCACAAGGTCTGCGGTCCCACTGTTCAGCTGAGGCAAGTGTAGATGATTATCCTGGGACACATGGCAGGTAGGTGGTAGAATCACCTTGTGACAAGGCTCCTGTCACAACCCATTTAATCAAGTGCCTGATTCTGCCAGATACTCTGAAAATGCAGAGAACTGGGAAGGGGATCCCTGGTGGCTCAGATGGTAAAGTGTCTGCTTACGGGAGACAGTCCCTGAGTCAGGAAGATCCCGTGGAGAAGGAAATGGCAAGCCACTCTAGTACTCTTGCCTGGAAAATTCCATGGACAAAGGAGCCTAGTAGGCTACAGTCCATGGGGTCTCAAAGAGTTGAAAACAACTGAGCAATATCACTTTCTTTCTTTCTGGGTGCTTGGGCCCACATAATTTTAGTCCCAGAGCCCTGACCCTCACACAAGACACAAATGTGAAAGAGTGAGTCTGGGTGTTTTTCCAGACTTGAAATATGCAGGGTCTCTACCAACAAGCAACTGAATCCCCAATACCCACTGAACTTCCAGGAATTAATTCACTGCTGACACTAAATCCATAGAAGTCGTATAGAAGCCACAGGTGAGGGCTCAGTCCCTGAGGACTGCCCACACTTTCGAGTGTTGATCACAAGTCCTGCAGTCACTCACACCTGTGACCAACTAGCTATGAACTCAGATGTTCCATGACCAAACTCCCATGTTCAATTACTTATTAGAACCTCTCACAGAACTCAGGAAAGCCTTTTACTTACTGTCCCTAGTTATGTTAAATCATAAAACTCAGAGATAGCCAAATGGAGGAGAAGTGTATGGTAACTGGGGGGAGCTGGGAGTGCCAAGCCTCAGACCCTCTCAGGACTCTCCCCCCTCACAATCCCTTGATGTTATCACCTCCTCTAAAGCTCTCTGAACCCAATGTTTATAAGTTTTAATTGAGGGTTGGAAGTAGGCAAGTTGACAGAATCATTAGCCATTGGTGATTGAACTCAGTATTAGTACTTTCTCCTCTCTCTGGGGAGGGGTTGATCGTTCTCTCTAATCACCTGATGGCATGTTTTGGAGTCCATTCCCACCCAGACACTATCTAAGGTCCTATCTTTTACTCATCTCATGACTTACAGATAAACAGTAAATTCTACAAGTTTCAGGAGTGAGTGAAGTCACTCAGTTGTGTCTCTTTGTGACCCCATGGACTGTAACCTATCAGGCTCCTCCATCCATGGGATTTTTTAGGCAAGAGTGCTGAAGTGGATTTTCATTTCCTTCTCCAGGGGATCTTCCCATCCCAGGAATCAAACTCAGGTCTCCTGCATTGCAGGCAGATGGCTTATTGTCTGAGCCACCAGGGAAGCCCTTAAAAAGTTCAAGAGACATGGGGCCTAAATACAGACAAGGATCAATTATGGATCCTGTTATGACATGACAGTGAGGATCAGGGGCAAGGTAGGGATTGGGAATAGGGGCTTAGATATGAGGACCCTGATCTTGTAGAATTAGGTGGGGTGTTTTTTGTTTTTTTTTTAAGCTGAACACATACCTTTTGAAAATCATGAAAGTCCCTGAAGGAAAAACTGCCCAGTTTATCAGGATAAATCCAAAGAGGATTTGCTGTACCCATCCCAAACCTACTTCCCATCCCCTTCTATGGACTTCCCTCAACCCTGTTACCCCACCTATAGAGGAGAGGTGATCCAGCACTTAACCTGGGCCTGGAAGCAGGTTTCAGCCCCTGGGGGTGAGGCCTACAGAGAGGCAGAATCTGGCTCATCTTGGTGGCCTTGCAGAAGGACTTCTGAGGAAAGCTGGGGGCTGGCTGAGCTTTTCATAACCCTACTGTGTGATGGGATCAGGTGAGGAGCAGGGGATAGAAGAAGGAAAGAGCTGCACTAGTTTTCTTCATGCTTAACCTCCCTGCCTAATCAGTCTTCCTGCTTCTGCCTGCTGAGGCCAAAAGCCCAATAACAACACTGCTCAGACTTGACTATGCCTATGATTCTTGTCAAAAAGCAGATTACAATTCCCAGGTAGAATTTTGTCCAATATGGTCACTCAGAGAGCATCCCAGGACCTAGAGTAATGCATGGCATGCTGCCGGGAGCCAGCGTGAGGAATCCTGTCCATGGCAAAGATCATGAGAAAGGAAGCCAGACAAAGTGCAAGGGCATGATCAAGCTTCAGGGGTTCCCCCTGGAATTTCCTGAGCATCCACCCCCAAAACCAGAGTCTGCCTGCTTTACTGTGTTATGCTTTCCATCTACTCTTCTGACATTGACAGGGGGCTGTCCCCACACCACCTTTCTCTGGAAAAAGTTAATTTAGAGCTTTTAGATGATAAATATCCTGGGCATAATAAGAGTGTTTCAATCCAAAAACCTCTCTGATGGCCTTCTAGCATGCCTGCTGGACTCTTACAGCTGCGCATGTGATTGTTTGCAGCCTCCCGACAGCGACAGCGAGAGGCACAGGAAGCTTAAAACATCCTAGGAATGTAGGGGCTTCTGAGGAGCCAAAATCATTAGAATAGGGCTGATTAAAGGGTTCATTTGTTGAGCCAATACTTGCTGCCAAATTTTCATATTTTTTATTTGTAGATATAGTTGGTATATAGAAAAAACAGGTAGTAGACCTGGTATTAACAACATTAGATCTTTGAGTTAAGTACTTTCTTTGTTATAACCCACATCACCTTTGTTCTACAGGAATTTAATTTTATTTAGTACTTTGAGGGTGATGCAGAGTAAAGAAAAAACACTTCTAGGGAAAAAGAGTTTTCTGTTTGATAGACATTTATCTAGGAAGAGAGCCATAAAAATGTTAACAGGCCTCTTGGCCAGAAGATAATGTAAACCACCGGAGACCTTTTGTATATGGGAAGGTATGAAAAAAGAAAGCCTGGTCTCCATGAGGGTCAGGACTGCTGCCCCTGCATAACTCTGCATATTCCATTATTTCTTTATGTACAACTTGGGGTATATAAGCTGATTCTGAAAATAAAGTCTTGAGTCTTGCACCGATGCTGGGCTCCCCCATGTCGTTCTTTTCTCCCCTTTTCCAGCTGAATTCCCATCTGGAACGCGGAGGCTCGCCAAGTCTACTTACTTGCCCTGGCTTCTAAAGTATACACAAAAGGGAGCCCAAGGCAGGGCACCCTCCACTGTTTAAGTGGGCACCAGTGGCCTAATGTAGATGGTGCCAACCTCTTGTCTTGAGGTTTTATTAGTTTTCTGTGTAAACCAAGTTATTCAGCTTCTTTTCTCCACTAATTTTCCTACTACACTATTCTTTCCTAATCTCTTTATATTTCTAATTAAATAGTCCTTTTCCAGACTCCGACTCCGTCCCCGCTTCGAATTTCCTGGATGCACCAGGGCTGGACCCCGGCAAGTGGCGCCTGGAACAGGCTATTCTAAGGTAGGTCTCAGAAGTGCTCAGTAAATCAAGATGGATAGGATGCCACTCGGGTTTGTAGGACCCCGCTGCATAAGATAGGTAAGGTTAGAAGGAGTGGGAAGTGTTTCAAGGGTTGAAAGAAACCAACAGGTTGAAAGAACCACCCCGCTCAGTGAAGGGTAGACGGGTTGAAAGAAACCCCCCTTGGCAAGGGTAAAAACTTTGGCAAGGCAGACTTCCTATGGGTTGAAAGAAACCCCCCCTTGACAAAGGTACAAACTTTGACAAGGAAGAAGCTAAACTTTCTTTATTAAATCTTAATTTTCTGACCTGGGTAACAGTGAATCTAAAGAAAGACAGCTTTTTATAGGAGTAATCTTGCAGTTGCTAACTAAACGAGGAATTAAAGTTAAGAAATCCAATATTCATTTGTTTTTTTCATTTGTAAAAGAACAGTGTCCTTGGTTTCCAGAAGAGGGCACTGCTAACTTAGATACCTGGGAGAGAGTAGGGAAACAATTAAAAACTTACCATGCTGAACATGGCTCAGAAAAGGTACCTGCTGATGCCTTTTCCTTATGGAATATAATTAGGGTTGCTCTAGACCCTGCCCCTGACTCTGAAAAAGTACATCTTAAACAGGAAAGTGGAGAGTGAGGAAAAGTAGGCTATACCTAGCTATCGGCAGTTGAATGAAATGCTAGCTGCAATGACTGCTCAGGAAAAGGCAAAAGATAGAGATGAGAAAAAAGATCAGTTTTCAGATGAGGAAGATTTCGAAGAAGAAGTAACTCAATATCATTCTAATGAGGATTAGCCTTTATTAAATAAAGATGCTCTAAAGAGTTTAAGAGAAACTTCCCCAACCAGACCTTCTGCTCCCAGAGGCTCAAGAGAAATGTCTCCTATCAGGCCATATGCCCCTAGGAGCTTAAGGGAGACATCTCCAGTTAATACATCCGTAAGATCTAAACATCAGACAGTTAAAAGATCTTCGGTATATGAAGACAAAGATATGGCATATTCTGGCCCTCTTCTGCCCCCTCCCTATAGGTGTGAAGGGCCCCCATTAGAAGTTCCCAGGAGAAGGGTCCTTTCTAGCCCCAGGGATGACTTTGATCCCCACCTGGAAGCTTGCTATCCTGTAATATTTGATAGCAGGCAAGGGGAAAGAGCAGGAGCCATCCAATGGGAACCCATTCAAATGAAAATGATAAAAGAATTAAAACATGCTTGTGCTTCATATGGGCCTACGGCCCGGTACACTTTACAATTATTAGAAACTTTAGCAGCCAGATGGATGACACCCTATGATTGGAAGCTTTAGCAGTTGCTAAAGCTTGTTTATCTGGAGGACAATTCATACTTTGGAGAACCAAATATGAGGACCTAGTCCAAAAACAGGCTGATAGCAACCTAATATATGGTCCAAGACATATTGTAAAAAATATGTTGATAGGGAATAATGAATATGCCTTACTTCCAGAACAAATGAAACTAGATAAAATGACCCTGCCACAAGTAACTGCATGTGTTACTGCGGCTTGGTGATCATTGCCTGAAGAAAATGAATCAACCTCTTCCTCCTTCTCTAATATCAAACAAAAACCTGAAGAGCCGTATGAGGATTTTCTCTCACGGCTCACAGAGACGGTAAACAGAGTAATTTCTAATTCCGAGGCAGGTCATATAGTGACAAAACAACTGGCATTTGAAAATGCTAACTCTACCTGCCAGGCTATTTTACGTCCCAAAAAGAAAACGGGAACTTTAAAAGATTATATCAGGCAATGTGCAGATATAGGACCCTCAATGATGCAAGGTGTTGCCATAGCCGTGGCAATGAAAGGAAATTCTTATCAACAGACAGTACAATCCTTCTTTACAAATAAAACTAACCCAGCGCAGAGCAACCCCAATAACCAGGTAGAAATAGCTTCCCTAAAACCTGTTTTTCCTGTGCCAAGAGGGGCACGTCTTCTGTACCTGTCCTCAAAAGACAGCCAGCTATTATCGGCCAAATTTCACCTCACCAGCTGTGTCCGCTCCGCGAAATTTTTCTGTCCCAAAATCTCTTTGTCCTCGCTGCCAAAAATGATATCATTGGCTAAAAGACTGCAGGTCGAGATTCCACAGAAACAGAACATTTTGGGGCCCTGACCAGCAGTTGGGAAATGGATGGAGAGGCCAGCCCCAGGCCCCAACAACAATTGGGGCAGCCTCACTGAACCCATTCATTCCCTTCGTCCCGTCGCAGAACTCATAAGCGTAACCCCAGGCAGTGCAGGACTGGACTTCAGTTCCACCACCTCAACAATAATAACACCAGATAGCCCCACTATAAAAGTCCCTACAGGAGTTAAAGGCCCATTACCGACAGGGTTAGTGGGAATTATACTAGAGAAGTTCCTTAGCTCTACAAGGCCTCACAATTATCCCTGGAGTAATTGACTCAGATTATACAGGAGAAATTCAGATAATAATTTCACCCTCAACTAAAACTTTCCAAATACATCAGGGACAGAGAATAGCCCAACTTATACTTTTGCCTTACCACACTGCAGTTGGGCATACAGCTACCCAAAATGAAAGGCAGGATAAAGGATTTGGGTCTAGTGCTATGGTTTTTTGGATAACAGAAATTACCCAGAAACGTCCTATGAAAACTATTCTGGTTAATGGCAAGTCTGTTGTGGGGTTATTAGACACAGGAGCAGATGTTTCTAGCATTTCAGGCAAAGACTGGCCCAGCTTTACTTGGTGGGATTAGGAAGAGCCCCCGCAGTAGCTAACAGTGCAAAGATATTAGATTGGCAGTGTGAGGGTACCTGTGGAACTTTTCAATCTTATGTCGTTCCTTCACTCCCCTTTACCCTGTGGGGGAGGGACGCGCTGTCTTAAATGGGAGTGTTAATTTTTAGCCCTGGTGATAAAGTGACCTCTCAAATGCTGCAGATGGGCTATGATCCATCAAAAGGATTGGGTAAACAACAAACAGGAATAATTGAGCCAATTTGCCCAACTCCTCCTCGACAGTTATGTACTGGATTGGGCTATCCAAATTTATAATGGAGGCCGTTGTTTTTGCTGCTGACCCCATTATATGGAAATCTCAAGATCCAGTGTGGGTGGAACAATGGCCTCTGCCTAAAGAAAAACCACTGGCAGCTAAAGCGTTAATCTTGGAACAACTAGAACTGGGACATACTGAGCCCTCCAATAGCCCTTGGAACACTCCTATTTTCGTCATTAAGAAAAAATCTGGTAAATGGAGACTTTTACAAGATTTAACAGCAATTAATGCCATCATGGAGGATGTGGGAGCTTTACAACCTGGGGTCCCTTCTCCAGTAGCCATTCCAGAGGGATATAATATAACTGTAACTGATTTGCAAGACTGCTTTTTCACCATTCCTTTAAATACTGAAGACAAAAAGCGATCTGCCTTTAGTCTGCCATCAGAAAATCTTAACAGCCTTAAGTTACAGTGGAAGTTTCAGTGGAAGGTTTTGCCTCAGGGAATGAAAAATAGCCCCACCTTATGCCAGAAATTTGTTAATGCTATTCTAGAAGATACTAGGATTAAATATGAACAAGTATATATGATTCACTATATGGATAATATTTTAATAGCTCATTCTGATAGAATTCATTTACAAACTGTCCTCCAAGATTTGACCCAGGCATTGACAGACAGAGGTCTAAAAATTGTCCCAGAAAAAATTCAAATCAACCTACCCATAACCTACTTAGGAAGAGTCATAAATTCAGAAACAGTGACTCATGCCCTGTTGCAATTGAGAAAAGACCATCTCGTTACTTTAAATGATTATCAAAAACTTTTAGGTGATATTAACTGGATTAGACCTTATTTAAAATTAACCACTGCTGAACTAAAGCCTCTTTTGACATCCAGAGGAGATTCTAACCCCACTTCTAAAAGACAATTAACTGCTGAAGCTCAGACGCAGCTTTATCTGATAGTTATGTACAAAGAATTGACTTAGCGGTAAACTGGCAATTCCTTTGCCTAGCAACTCCGACAGCACCTGCGGGAGTTCTGTGGCAGAGTGGACCCTTAGAATGGATCCACCTTCCGCCCAAGCTAAAAAAGTAGTGGCTTCTTATCCAGGCTTGATAGCAATGTTGATATCAAAAGGGAGGAAACGGAGTATTGAATTGTTTGCTAAAGAGCATCAGAGACTGTAATTCCATATAATAAGAAACAGCTTGATGCTCTTGTAATGTTTGAGGATGATTGGCAGATTGCTATAGGAAATTATTGTGGTCAAATCTTGCATCATTTACCCTCTCGGGTTTTGTTAAATTTTACGGCTAAGCATCCAGTTATTTTTCCTATTAGATGTAAACAGTTCCCTATTCCAGATGCTCAAATAGCCTTCACTGACGGGTCAGCAAACGGTGAAGCCTCCATAGTTACAAGAAATCATCAGAAAGTTTTGGAAACACTAAAAAATTCAGCTCAAAGAGCTGAAATCACAGCTGTTATAGAGGCTTTTGTTATGTTTGCAGAGGAAGAATTTAACCTTCACTCTGACTCTCAGTATGTGGTCAGGCTGTTTCCACACATTAAGACTGCAGTTCTGCCCGAAAATAAAACAGCTATCTTTCATTTGTTAACTAGATTACAGCAGCAAATTTGGAAAAGAAATCAGGCATTCTTTATTGGCCACATTCGGGCTCCTGCCAGTCTGCCTGGCCCTTAAATTCTCTCAATAACCTGGCAGATTCGCTAACTAGGACTACAGTGGCTTCTGTTTTCGAAGAAGCCCGAGCTTCTCACTCACTTCATCATCAGAATGCCACTGCCTTACGATATCAATTTCAAATTCCTCGGAGAATCTGCCCGAGAGATTTTTCGTTCTTGTTTACACTGCCCTACTACTGTGAATGGCCTGCCTATGGGAGTTAACCCTCGCGGTCTCAAACCTAATGCACTCTGGCAAATGGATGTAACTCATGTCTCTTCATTTGGAAAGTTGTCTTTTGTTCATGTAACTGTGGATACCTTTTCTCATGTTATTGCAACTGCTCGTACAGGGGAAGGAGTTAAAGATGTAATACAGCATTTCTTTTCTTGCTTTTCGTATCTGGGCCTGCCAAAAGCTTTAAAAACTGATACTGCCCCTGCTTACACTTTTAAATCTTTTCAGCAATTTTGTATGAAGTTTCAAATTAAACATAGCACCGGCATCCCTTACAATTCGCAGGGACAAGCCATCGTAGAAAAAGCGTATCACACACTAAAATTCCATATTCAAAAACTAAAAGAAGGAGAATTCAAATATAGTTCTCCCTATCAGATTTTGCAACATGTTCTCTTCGTAATAAATAATTTAAATGCTGATTCATCCGGAAACACTGCAATGCTTCGCCATTAGTGCCCGGAGCAATCGAATGCAAAACCATTAGTAAAATGGAGGGGCCTCCTCTCCGGACTATGGAAAGGTGCCAACCCGACCCGTTGTTAACCAGAGGTCAAGGGTATGCTTGTATTTTTCCACAGGACGCAGACTCTCCTATTTTGGTTCCAGACAGACTAATTCACCATGTCTCAGCTCCCCAGATACCAGATTCCTCCGCTTCCGTGACCCCTGAAAAGGAAGAAGCCCCCTCTACCCCGATCCCTCCACCAGCATGGGAAGCGCTGCTGACCCTGGGACAGCTGACATCGGAGATCCCGGATGAGCAAGGAATAGAGACACCTGAACGGAAAATAACTCTATTTACTCTGTTTTAGCTTGTCTAGCCTCTCCTTATGTTTTTCTTTTCACTATGACTCTGGAAGACTTAATATATGATTGAATTATTCAGGTGGACCTAATGCAGTGACTTGTGAACAATGTTTGCTTTCATCTTGCTTAACTTCTCAATATAATGTTTGTTCTTTTGTAGTGTTAAAACGTCCACCCTATCTGTAACCACTTCTTGGTATGATAACCATGGCCTTGCTGTGCTGCAACAGCTACAAGATTTAATGCAAACACGACGGTTGTGGGCTTATTTATCTTAGGAATATCAGCTTTGTTAACTGCAATTACTTCTGTTACTGTGGCAGCAATATCATTGACTCAACAAATGCATGCTGCCCAATATGTTGACAAATCATATTTTAGGTTTTTAGAACAGCTCAGATATTAGTTTAAACTTAGGGAAACTTCATAATCAGATAGAGACTATGGAACACTCCCGTTTAGATTTTACTGCCGCAGGGGAAGCAATGACTTTTCCCATACATTCTCTAACTTCATTTCTGAAAAGACTATTCTGTCTACTATTTTTAGTTATGTTGCTGTGGGTGCTCTAATCTTGCTCCTCATAACCATGCTTCCTTGTATTGTCAGGATTCTTTGGCAGAACATTTAGAGGCTTGCAACTGAACTACCTGGCTGTTTTAAAAAATAAAAAAGGGGGAGATGCCGGGAACCAGCGTGAGAAATCCTGCCTGTGGCAAAGGTTATGAGGAAGGAAGCCGGACAAAGCGCAAGGGTGTGATCAGGCTTCAGGGGTTCCCCCTGGAATTTCCTGAGCATCCACCCCCAAAAACCAGAGTCTGCCTGCTTTACTGTGTTATGCTTTCCATCTACTCTTCTGACATTGACAGGGGGCTGTCCCCACACCACCTTTCTCTGGAAAAGCTTAATTTAGAGCTCTTAGATGATAAATCTCCTGGGCATAATAAGAGTGTTTCAGTCCAAAAATCCCTTTGATGGCTTTCTAGCCTGCCTGCTGGACTCTTACAGCTGCACATGTGATTGTTTGCAGCCTCCCTACAGGAGAGGCACAGGAAGCTTAAAACATCCTAGGAATGAACGGGCTTCTGAGGAGCCAAAATCATTAGAATAGGGCTGATTAAAGGGTTCATTTGTTGAGCCAATACTTGCTGCCAAATTTTCATATCTTTTATTTGTAGATATAGTTGGTATATTAAAAAAAAAAAAACAGGTAGTAGACCTGGTATTAACAACATTAGATCTTTGAGTTAAGTATTTTCTTTGTTATAACCCACATCACCTTTGTTCTACAGGAATGTAACTTTATTTAGTACTTTGAGAGTGATATAGAGTAAAGAAAAAACCCTTCTAAGGAAAAAGAGTTTTCTGGTTGACAAACATTTATCTAGGAAGAGAGCCATAAAAATGTTAACAGGCCTCTTGGCCAGAAGATAATGTAAACCACCGGAGACCTTTTGTATATGGGAAGGTATGAAAAAAGAAAGCCTGGTCTCCATGAGGGTCAGGACTGCTGCCCCTGCATAACTCTGCATATTCCATTATTTCTTTATGTACAACTTGGGGTATATAAGCTGATTCTGAAAATAAAGTCTTGAGACTTGCACTGATACTGCGCTCCCCCATGTCGCTCTTTTCTCCCCTTTTCCGGCTGAATTCCCATCTGGAGCATGGAGGCTCGCCAAGTCTACTTACTTGCCCTGGCTTCTAAAGTATATGCAAGAGGGAGCCCAAGGCAGGGCACCCTCCGCTGTTTAAGTGGGCACCAGTGGCCTAATGTAGATGGTGCCAACCTCTTGTCTTGAGGTTTTATTAGTTTTCTGTGAAAACCAAGTTATTCAGCATCTTTTCTCCACTAATTTTCCTACTACACTATTCTTTCCTAATCTCTTTATATTTCTAATAAATAGTCCTTTTCCAGACTCTGACTCTGTCCTTGCTTCGAATTCCTTGGATCCACTGGGGCTGGACCCTGGCAGCATGTGATGGGTGGTCAGTGAGTTGTGAGACCAAATCAAAGGACAGAATCAGCAGTGTGTTAGCTCAGGTTCTTATTTTTTTCTTTAGCTTCCTGTAGGTGTCTTTACATCCTGACATCAACACCTCAACCCCACCTACTGAACCCCACCTACTCTACAAGACAAGTGTGACGTGTCAGGCTTCCTGCAACCATTGTGGCAGCATCTCTACTGGACAGATACCAGCTCTTTACCTGGCAGTGGTCCAGGCAGATGGTGAGCCAGAGGAAGAGCATCTCCATCTGGGGCACAAGCCCTGATATTCTGGGTAGAAAAAAAAGAGTAAAAGGAGAAGGAGGGAGGAAGCAGATAGACAAACATGTCTCCACAGTATGCTCACCCACCACCCTTTGACTGGTTTCACCAACAGGAGAGCTGCCTGCCTCCCTGTATCTCAGGGATCTTGGAAGATCACCTGCACACCCAACTCTGGTCTCTCCTGGTTTTGGAATCAGAGGACCTCCGTTTGAGTCCCATTTCTGCATTTCCATAACTATGTGACCTGGGGCCACAAATTGCCCATGTCTTCACTTGCTACATGCAGTTGAGCTGCTCACATTGTGGGGTTCTCATGAAAGCATTCAAGGCCATAGGCATATATAGGCATATATTTTTCTCCCTGCCAAGTAATTATGAGAGTTAACACTTTACTCCTTTGACCAAAGGGTCAAATAATGGCAAGGTGGAGTGGGAAAGGGGTTGGACCTGGGTGAGGTCAATCACTGAAGCAAGAGGGCTTTCAGTTACCTCTGAGGAAGGAGACCTGTTTGGAAGAGTGACTGTGAGTCCACTTGGGCACTGGGGGACCATTCTGATGGTGAACTTCAGGAAGCTGGCACTACAACAGTCAATGCTATTTCTTCCTTTCTACAGTTGACAGCACTTTTAAAGAGCACTCCAGAGCCAAGGAAATGAAAACTCTGTGTGCTTCAAGACAATATGCTTTGGTTTGTGCTGTTCAAAGTACATTAGCAGCATAATCAACACGGTTCTCAAAAGGACTCAAATCTGGGGATTTCTTAATGCAGACATGATCATCCTCCTTTCATTAAAAAAGAATCTGTGGCTCAAGGCCAAAAAAAAATGACTTTCCCAAGACTACACAGCAGCATAGTGAGTTAAAAATGCCAATCTCTTTTCTTTAATACTGAATCACATTCTGTTACAGTTATGAATTAATAATTTTAATAAAAATTTGATTCTGTATATGTTCATAGTATTACTGTTACTACACTCATATCTTAACTTTATTAATATGTTACTCTTATCAGTAGTTGCACCAAAGATTTAACATATATCATATCTTTTCTCTTCTGATCACAATATTATGAGATTGATAGATGAAGCAAAAAGCAACCTCTGAGTTGCAAGGCCTAACCTGGCCCCACAGTGGGGCTTCTTTTCTCCTGCTCAACATCAACATTTCACAGAACCTCAATATCAGACAAGTTCATTCTGTGTTGTGAAAGATCAAAACAAGAATAGGACATTTGATAATTATGTTTGAACACAGACACAACAAGTTACATTACACAAACCACTAAAATAACCACACATCCCCCTATCTTGAGTGACTGCTACATCTTGACCAAGTACAGCTCTCACTTCTATCTAGACTTCCCTTTATAGAGTTAACATTAAGATATCCAATGTGAAGAACAGCCCACTTCCTAACACTATCCATCCAAAGCAGAGGAAACTCTCACCAAAATTACCTAACACAGCCCACCTACTAGAAGATCTTTCTAACTTCTCTTAATACATCATATTGTTTTCCAAGAAGATTCCTGTTCCTTACTGCAGTGAGTAATAAACCCAACTAGTTCAACTAAGAATGAAAGTGTTTCTAGCAGTCTCCAGTGAAAAATATTAACAAGTATAAGCGTTATCCTTATTTTATGACCAAAGAAAAGGAAGCTCAGAGATGTTGAGAAATTTGCCCAACACTGGAAGAAAGTAAGTAACAGCATCAGCATCCTCGGTGTTCTTATTTATTATAATACTGTGCTTACAGTGGTCCCCACACCTCACTTTCCCCATCTGTTGTGAAAAAAATATTGTTTTCCCAAAGTTCCTCCATCCTACACCTTCCCTCAGACAGGAGCAGGAAAACATTATCAAAGTGGCTTTACTTGAGAGAGTGGGGACCTGCCCTGTTAAGAAACAAATATAGCACTTAATGTCATCTCCATGCCTTCATTTCTGCTCTTGAAGGACACTCAGAATGGTTAATAGAATATTTCAGGCAAAATGTTAATACAGAGCTTGGGGCACTAAAGGGTAGTTGCTCTTGTTTAATTGAAGTAAGAAGCCACATATGACCTCAGGAAATCAGATTCTTAGAAAAGTGGACAACTAAGCCTTCTGCCAATTCTCCTTCTGAGAGTCCAGGAGTACCGGGAGCCAGTGTGAGGAATCCCGCCCGTGACAGGGTCACGTGGAAGGAAGTCTGGCATATGCAGGGCATGATCAAACTTCAGGGGTTCCCCACAGCATTTCCTGAGCATCCACCCTCCCCCCAAAATAAGGATATGCTGGCCTTTACACTCTGCTTTTCCACTCTTCTGATATTCTCTGGGAAAAAGTCAACTCAGGGCTTTAGTCTTCTGCATTTGAAAGGGACGCTTCAGTTGAACCCCTTCTGATAGCTCTTTAGCTTGCCTAACTGGTTTTTCCCAGACTCCTTACAGATTGTGAATTGCTTACAGTCCCCCAGCTGCAAGAGGCATAAAGCCTGAAAGCATCTTAAAGACACAGAGCCTTTTCTAAAGAGTTAAAAATCATATTGGAGACGGGTTTTCACTGTTGACTCAAGGATTGCTGCCAGACCTTTATAGTCTTTATCTTTTAGGCACCTGGGAGGATGTTACTCAATGTAATCAGGATGTAGAAAAAGATATATAGTAGTTTTGATGTTAGCAACACTAGACTTTTGACTTAATTGCTTCTCTTTGGCTGTAAATCACTGTACTCCCGTTACTTGTTATAAGTTGCTGTATCTTTGCTGTGTAAGAATGTAACTTTGTTTAGTGCTTTTCTGAGAGTGGCACCAGACTTTGGGAAGATCAACACAAGTAAGTCTTCTGGTTGATAAACCCTTATCGGAAAAAGGCTGTAAAATGTTAATTGGCCCTCTTTGGCCAGAAGATGATGTAAATTATCTAAGACTTGTGTATACAACTAGGTATGCAGAGAGAAAAGCATGGTTTTGATAAGAGTCTGGGCTTCAAATGCTGCATAATTTTGTATTACCCATTGATCTCTATGTACAATCAAAAAGGTATAAAAGGCCTTCTGAACAATAGAGGCTGGAGCTAGTTGCTGGACTTGTTTCCCCCGTGTCTCTCTCTCTCTTTCCTCTCCTCTTCACTCTAATTTCAGGCTGAATTCACATCTGGACCAGGGGGGCTCGCCAGGTCTACTTACTTGCCCTGGCTTTCAAGCCCCGCGCGAAAGGGACCCAAGGTGGGGCACCCTTAGAGATTCAAGCAGGCACTGATGGCCCTGCATAGATGGTGCAAATCTCTTGTCCAGAAATTTTATTGGCCTTCCTCGCAAGCCAAGTTATTCAGCCTTCTTTCTCCACTTAATTTTCCCACTATACTATTTCTTCCTAATCTAATCTTATATTTCAATATAAATAAATAAACCTTTCCTAGCCAACACCATTCATGCTTCAAAGTCCCTGGACCCGCTGGAATTGGACCCTGGCACAGGATAACAACCTGCCCCCTCCCCAGCCAATTTGAATTGAACTTAGAAGTAAGGAACAAAAGCTTTCATACTGAGGTGTCTGTATCCCAGGTTTTTGTGTAGCTCAGAATGGCTATTAAAAGGTTGATAATGCTATAATGGGTTTGTTAGGGCACACTCTGTGATGAAAAAAGAGGAAATGCCCACTGCTCTGCAAAACAGTGAGAAGGACCACCATTTCCATGAAGCCTATGGGTTAAACAGAAGATATTAAGAAGAGGTGGCAAGAATACACAGAACTATACAAAAAAGATCTTTATGACCCAGATAACAATGATGGTGTGATCACTCACCTAGAGCCAGACATCCTTGAATGTGAAGTCAAGTGGGCCTTAGGATTCACTACAGACAAAGCTAGTGGAGATGATAGAACTCTAGTTCAGCTGTTTCAAATCCTAAAAGATGATGCTGTGAAAGCACTGCACTCAATATGCCAGCAAATTTGGAAAACTTAGCAGTGGCCACAGGACTGGAAAAGGTCAGTTTTTTCAATCCCAAAGAAAGGAAATGCCAAAGAATGTTTAAACTCCTGCACAATTGCACCCATCTCACATGCTAGCAGTGTAATCCTCCAAATTCTCCAAGACAGGCCTCAACAGTACATGAGCCATGAACTTACAGATATTAAAGCTGGATTTTAAAAAGGCAGAGGAACCAGAGATCAAATTGCCAACATCCTCTGGATCATCAAAAAAGGGAGAGAGCTCCATAAAAACATCATTTTTTGCTTTATTGGCTACACCAAAGCCTTTGACTGTGTGGATCACAACAAACTATGGAAAATTCTTAAAGAGATGTAAATACCAAAACACCTGATCTGCCTCCTGTGAAAACTGTACACAGGTCAAGAAGCAACAGCTAGAACTGGATATGGAACAACAGACTGGTTCCAAATCAGGATAGGAGTACGTCGAGGCTGTATATTGTCACCCTGCATATTTAACTTATATGCAGAGTACATCATGCAAAATGCCAGGCTGGATGAAGCACAAGCTGGAATCAAGATTTCCGGGAGAAATATCAATAACCTAGATATGGAGATGAAACCACCCTTATGGCAGAAAGTGAAGAGGAACTAAAGAGCTTCTTGATGAAAGTGAAAGATGAAAGTGAAAAAGTTAGCTTAAAACTCAACATTCAGAAAACTAAGATCATGACATCTGGTCCCATCACTTCATGGCAAATAGATGGGGAAAAAATGGAAACAGTGAGACTTTATTTTGGGGGGCTCCAAAATCACTGCAGATGGTGACTGCAGTCATGAAATTAAAAGATGCTAATTTCATGGAAGAAAAGCTATGACCCACCTAGACAGCATCTTAAAAAGCAGAGTCATTACTTTCCCAATAAAAATCCGTTTAGTCAAGGCTATGGTTTTTCCAGTAGTCATGTATGGATGTGAGACTTGGAGGACAATAAAAAAAAGCTGAGCACTTAAGAATTGATGTTTCTGAATTGTGGTGTTGGAGAAGACTCTTGAGAGTCCCTTGAACTGCAAGGAGATCAAACCAGTCCACCCTAAAGGAAATCAACCCTGAATATTCATTGGAAGGACTGATGCTGAAGCTGAAACTCCAGTACTTTGGCCACCTATGCGAAGAACTAACTCATTGGAAAAGACACTGATGCTGGGAAAGATTGAAGGCAGGAGGAGAAGGGGATGACAGAGGATGAGATGGTTGGATGGCATCACCGACACAATGGACATGAGTCTGAGTAGGCTCTGGAAGTTGGTAATGGACAGGGAAGCCTGGCATGCTGCAGTCCATGGGGTTACAAAGAGTTGGACATGACTGAGCGACTGAACTGAACTGAACTATTTCTTAAAGTTTGTAGTTGCAAACAACAGGCTCCACTCCCATCAGTTTGATTTTGAATATGCATTTATTGAAATATAAGCCAGAAGGTTTGAAGCTACAGAAAGAGAAACTACAACATCATTGTTGGAGGAAAGAGCTTGTTTATTGCAAAGATTTCTCTCATTACTGAAGCTGAGACTTGATGCTAGAAATACCACCCTGGCCAGCCACAAGGAGAGCAGTTAAGGTGTGGAGGGGAATGAAGGTGAAGATGTCATGAGAATGTGGGTTAAGACAAGAATCCTGGTGTCAAACCACAGGCTCTATAGTTGCCTGTGTCAGGAGGAATGTGCTCCCTCATTCCTTCCTTCCTCAAATAATTATAAACTGTCTCCTTGGTGCCAGAAACTGTGTTAAGTGCTCAGGATAAAGGGAAGACTGTATCTCATGAATCTTAGATCCAACTGGGTGAGAAAGAAGTAAAGCATGTAGACCCATGGAGGAAAGGAAAGAGGCAGGTTCTGCTAAAGAGGGTAGGGGAGAAAAGAGCTACGAGGAAACTGAACTGTTTCAGAAGAAGCCACAGCTCAGTGCTGCAGGGATCCATCTCGACTTCAGAGTTTCTGGGGACCACTCTTCACATATCCTCTGCAAAAAGAAAGGAACTTGCTGAGTGCCATCATTGTAGCTCCCGACCTGGACACCATTCATCATGAGAGAGCCTAGACTTTCCAAAAAATATGGAACTATAGTCCCTCTGACCCAATGGGCAATAAGACAGAGATGAGTTTTTGAAGCCTGAAGGTGCTCAGGAACACTGCAGACCTGCCCTGGAGGGTGGCTGATCAGTGTTCCACCCGAGAAGAGAAGCATGTGATCAGGCTGAGATGATCACAGAAAGGAATCCAGGGTTGACCTTCTGCCATCTCTCCCTGGAGAACTAGCTCAGTGTGTGGTTTCACAGGACACTGCAGCCTCTCCTGGTAGCAGCAAGGAGGAAGACACCATGAAGGGTGAATGGTGTGTGGCCCCCTGGGCTCCACCTCTTTCCCCAGCCCTTCCCCTCCCCCTGTGCCCTGGCCCCTGTCTTACCATGAGGACTCTGCCCCTTGACCGCAGATCTTAATGCACTCCTCTTCAGTGAGGAAGTTGTTCTTCTTTCCATTACAGCCACCATATATAAAGTGCTCGCAGTGCCCAGTCTTGGCATTGTAAAAGTATCTGATCTCTGGAGTAATGCAGGGACCTGAGAATTTATGCTCCAGGCAGAAAGCAGGCCTAGAAGTTGCTGAAATGGGAGGGGCAATGAGTCAGTTATGAGGATGGTCATCACAGCTCAGCCTACAAGGTCAGCAACTGAAACCACCTGTTTGTTCACAATAGAGAATGTTAGGGTTGCAGAAGATGGTCAAGTTGAAAAGTTCATTTGTAAACCTCCTTTCTGGGACATAATTATGACTGTTGCTAAACATGATACAATATATTAATTATGTACAAATGTATATCTCCTCGTGAAGTATTTTAAGAAAAATTGGTACAATGCCTTTGATTAGATTTGGACTATAAAGTAAGTTGAGAGCCAAAGAATTGATGTTTTTGAATTGTGGTGTTAGAGAAGACTCTTGAGAGTCCCTTGGACTGCAAGGAGATCAAACCAGTCAATACTAAAGGAAATCAGTTCTTAATACTCATTGGAAGGACTGATGCTGAAGCTGAAACTCCAATACTGTGGCCACCTGATGTGAAGAACTGACTCTTTGGAAAAGACCCTGATGCTGGGAAAGATTGAAGGCAGGAGGAGAAAGGGACGACAGAGCATGAGATGGTTGGATGGCATCACCAACACAATGGACATGAGTTTGAGTAGGCTCTGGGAGTGGGTGATGGACAGGGAAGCCTGGCGTGCTGCAGGCCATGAGGTCAAAAAGAGTTGGACACTACTGAGCGACTGAACTGAACTGAACTGAACAAAAACTTCTATAGGACTTACCTGTGGTCCAGTGGTTAAGAATCTGCCTTCCAATACAAGAGTCCTGGGTTCAATCCCTTTTTAAGGAACTGAGATCCTACATGCCTTGGAGCAACTAAGCTGCTGGACCACAACTACAGAGCTTTTGGCCCACAACTAAGATACAACATGTCAAATTAATATATAAATGCTCAATTAAAAAAGAAAACACACAACTCTACAACAACCAACAGATGTCACAGATAAAAAAATATTCCCTATGTATCAATAATTACTAGGTCTAAATACCTTTGTTTTATAATACTATTCTGTGCTTATGTGGATGGTAAAAGCTTTCCACTGTTAATTTTTAAAAATGTGGAGGAATCATGCTGTAGTGGAAGAAAAGCATGAAGAAAACATACCAGTGTGTTTACTTCTGATACTTCAGGCTGCTGCTTCTGCTGCTGCTGCTAAGTCACTTCAATCATGTCCAACTCTGTGCAACCCCATAGACAGCAGCCCAGCAGGCTCCCCTGTCCCTGGGATTCTCCAGGCAAGAACACTGGAGTGGGTTGCCAATTCCTTCTCCAATGCATGAAAGTGGAAAGTGAAAGTGAAGTCGCTCAGTCATGTCCAACTCCTAGCGACTCCACGGACGGCAGCCTACCAGGCTCCTCCATCCATGGGATTTTCCAGACAAGAGTACTGAAGTGGGGTGCCATCACCTTCTCCGGATACCTCAAGAGGACTATATAAATTGAATGTTGATACTAATAATACACTGATACTGTGATCATAAAAAGAAATATAGACTTTTTTTTTCTTTTCATCCTTTTCCTGATGCTGAGTTCCTAAAAATCTTGATATTTCTTATGTGAGAAGAACAATAAAAGTGTCTTCTAGTACTAGAAGTAGGAAATTTTGGAAAGAGCCTTGTAACCCCAGATTGGATTGCACAAGAAAGGACTGCCTTTCCTTCTTACCCTCCTATTCTCCCCTGTGGTCTTTTTTCCTCCATCTCCTCGCCTTTCCTCAACCCCAGGGAGGTTAATGGAGCTATCTGTTGAACAGTCTCCAATGGCTAATGATTTAATGCATCATGACTAGGTAATGAAGTCTCCATAGAAGCCTCAACAGAGCAGACATTCATGTTATTCAAGAGAATTGAAATCAACGCAGGGAACAACATAGATACACACTTCATCATGGCTCACTTGACCACTGCTGGAGCCTGCTCACTGGGCCTCTGTCTCTGCCCTTTGCCCGCTAGAGGGCACTCTCTGTAATGCAGCCTCAGGGATCCTGTTAGTATTCAGTCCTATCCCATTGTTCCTATGACCAGTCCCTCAGTGACTACTCTTTGCTCTGAGAGTCAAATTCTAATTCTTATGAAGTCCTACAGAGCTCTTCATGACCTGCCCCCATAGCCTCTTGGCCTCATTCCCTCCCACTCCCTTCCCCTCCGCTCCACCCATTCATCTTCAGCCACCCTGGTTCAAGTTGTTGTTCAAACACAACAGCCACATTTCTTCTGCAGCCTCTGCTCAAACCTTCCTTATCACAGAAAGTGTCTTTGACCCTGCAGAGAAAAAGCACAGCATCCTTCCTCCGAATCACTCTCTAATTTCAAAAAACTTATAACCTACCATAGGATTTCTCTCCTTTGCTATTGTTTGTCTCCCTCCTGAAAGCACGCTACTTGCCCAATTTTTTTCACAACCCAAGAACGGTGCTTTGTAGGGACTTACAAACTCCCATTTTCATTATCTCCATAAGTGCAAGGTCATTAAATAGAATGGGTATAATTTAATTCCTTTTAGTAAAAAAAAAAAATCGCCTTGATGATAGATACAGCACATCAACATAATAGCCAGTCTCCCTCTAACCTTCAATCTCCTGACAGGATAATAAAATAATGTGTCCAGGTGATCATTAACCCAGCAATCTCTCTGAACCCAAATAAATATGAATTTTTATGGATGTTTTCAAGAAATAATCATAATGATTGAATTAGCCCCCATTGCTGGTGGATCTCAATCTCAAGAGCCTGCCTTTCTCTTCAGAGGTGCTAGTAAGAAAGTGGTGAATTTCCAACCTCTTCTGTTTGAGTTTCTGGGGAGACCTGCCTTTTCCTAAAGGTTTTCCAGATCATTTTGCATGATCTGGAGACATGATCTGGTGGTATATTTACTACCACTAACCAATTCCCCAAACACCCACCAGGTGTCCCCCATTAATTGACATCTGAGATGAAATCCATGCAGTTAATGCAGCTCTCACAGGTTGAAGGCTCAATACTGTCCTCACTTTGTGACCAAATGGCTAAAATGTGGAGGTCCCATGATCCCTCCATATTCAATAAATCAGTGGAACTGGTGACCAAACTTAGGAAAATCCTTACTTACTATTCTCAGATTAATATACATGAAAATTCATGAATAGTGAAATGGAGATCTGTAGGGCAAAGCAGGAATGGAGGCATGTGGAACTTCCAACTTCCTGTTGGAGCACAGCACCCTCACATCACGTCATTGCATTTCCACCTGGAATACTCTCTGATCCAAATATTTGTGAATTTATATTGACATTTCAAGAAATAGGATTATTGATTGAATCACTGGTCACTGGTGACTGCTCTCACTTGCAGTGACCTTCCCTCTCCCCAGAGGTGCAGAAAGTACAAACCTTTATTCTCTTCTTGGAGTGTTCTGTTGGGAGCTCCGTTACTGAACGTTCCTCCAGTTGCTTTCCAGAAATCATCACATGACCTATTAAAGAGAATAAATTTCAAGAGTTTCAGGAGTCCTGGCCAATGAAACATGGTTAAGAAAATAACAAGACAGGACAAAATAACAAAAGAGGACAAGAGAAAGGGCCTGGAGACTTTAGTAATATTATGTCAGCCTTGGTCCCACAGCCTACCACACAAGAGCTGTGTTTCTTCATTTCCCTGCAGTTACTCTCCTCCATGCTCCACAACTTCTGATTAGTTTTAATAATATAGAAATAATTATTATTTGATTAAGAAATATTTCACTACTCACCTCTCCCCAAGCCTCACGTGAGCCCTCATATCACAGGATAAGGTGAGTCTTGGTTTTTCCCTGACATGAAATACATGGTTTCTCCACCAACACCATCCAATTCCCAACACCCAGTGGGAGAACCACAGCTAATTGACTTCTGATACCAAATCTGTGGAGCTAGTGCCAATGCCACAGTTGAGGCATCCAGTCTGTCCTCTCTTCAGATGCCAGCCAAGTGATCTCAAGTCACTCATGCTTCTGACCAAGTGATTAAAAGTGAGAGTTTCCATGATCCCCAGCTCCATGCTCAAAAATTCAATAGAGCTGTCGACCAAACTCATGAAAACCCTTACTTACAGTTCTCAGATTAATATACACAGTAAAACTAAGGAACAGTGAAATGGAGGAGAAATGTAGGGCAAAGGGGGAGTGGAGGTGTTTGGAATGTCCGTGCCCTGGTGAGCACAGCACCATCACAACACCACCATGAGTTCCCGCCACAAAAGCTATCTGAATAACAGTATTTGTGGATGTTTATTGATGGTTGACTAAATAGGCACATTGATTAAATCATCAGCCAGTGCTGATTGGTCTCAATCTCTGTGCTTTCCTCTCTCCCCAGAGGTGCAGGAAGTTCAAAGCTTTAAGTCTGTTATTGAAGATTCTCTTAGTCAACCCTTTTAGTATACCAAATTTCAATTCTTAACAATCTTGTGGTCTATGAAAGACAAAAATTCCAAAATTGTCTGGAATCTTGGGCCATGAACCAGGACAAGGATCAAATATGGATAATAATATGATAGTCAAAGGAGGGCAAGGGTAACGGTCTGGCAACTTGCTAATACTGTGTCAACCTTGGTCCCATGAGCCAGCCCACACAGAGCTGTGTTTCTTGCTTTCCCTGTAGTTACTCTGGGCTCAGTAGTTCCAGGTCTTTCTCATTAATTTCTATAATAGAGAGATAACCATTATTTGACACATACACATATATATGCTTTCTGGCCCCAAGCAAGTAGGTAGATGAATCTTTTCAAGTGAACATATCTTGGTGGAAAATGACCAAAACTGGCCAAGAAATGTGAATGAACTCTTTATAATTGTGACTGGCAATATGTTCAAAGAACCCATGTTACAGGTACCTGCTGCTCAGATGAAGAAACTGTAGATGACTTCTCCTAGGCCACAGGGCACGTGAGAGACAGGTTTCAGACAAGATATTACCCTGTCACAACCCATTTGATATACATATGTATTTAACTTTAAGATATTTCCTCATGAGAATCATAATGGGAGTGGAGTTAAAGATTTGCTACTTCAGACTTCCCTGATCTCCAGTAGTTAAGAATTAGCCTGCCAACACAAGGGACATGGTTCTATCATTGGTTTGGGAAGATTCCACATGCCCAGAGACAACTAAGCAGGTGAACTACAACTACTGAACTCAGATGCCTAGAGCCCCTGCTCTGCGACAAGAGAAGCCCCTCATGGAGAAGCCTACACATTGCAACCAGAGAGTGGACCCCGGAACTAGAGAATATCCTCGTGCAACAAGGAAGAACAACATGGCCAAAGCAAACAAAAGCCCCACCCAACATGGCAGGAAACATTCCAAGAGTGTTGGCAGCATCCAGCCCACCCCTTCCAAGAACTCCTCTCATCCCCCTCCAGTCTACAGAGGAGAGGTGAACCTACCTTGGTCCTGGGTGTACTGTTCATACACCGGGGTCTGTCCACCAGGATAACCAAGAGGAAGAGAAGGGCTGCGGAGAGGCAGAGCCGGCTCATCTTCCTGGCCTTGCAGGAGGGCTCCTGAGGATGCTGGAGATGGACTGGGCTTTTAATATCCTGGCTGAGAGGTTGGATCAGGCGATGAGGAAGGGAGTGAGACAGGGGAGGAGCTGGGTCACTCCTGTTTATTGTGAAATTCCCCCACCTAACCATGCCTCTTGCTTCTGTCTGCAGGGGGTCAAGTGTCCAATAACAGCAGTTCTCAGACTTGACTATGCCTGTGTGTCTTGTGTAAACCCAGATTGTGATCAGATAGATGGAGTTTTGTTCAATATAGTCACTCAGGGAGCATCTGACCACCTAGAGCAGTGTATGACACATGATGGATGGTCAGTGAGTTCAGTTCAGCTCAGTTCAGTCACTCAGTCATGTCCGACTCTTTGAGAGCCCATGAATTGTAGCACGCCAGGTCTCCCTGTCCATCACCAACTCCCAGAGTTCACTCAGACTCATGTCCATCGAGTCAGTGATGTCATCCAGCCATCTCATCCTCTGTCATCCCCTTCTCCTCCTGCCCCTAATCCTTCCCAGCATCGGAGCCTTTTCCAATAAGTCAACCCTTCACATGAGGTGGCCAAAGTACTGGAGTTTCAGCTTCAGCATCATTCCTTCCAAAGAAATCTCAGGGCTGATCTCCTTCAGAATGGACGGGTTGGATCTTCTTGCAGTCCAAGGGACTCTCAAGAGTCTTCTCCAACACCACAGTTCAAAAGCATCAATTCTTCGGCTCTCAGCCTTCTTCACAGTCCAACTCTCACATCCATACATGACCACAGGAAAAACCATAGCCTTGACTAGACGGACCTTAGTCGGCAAAGTAATGTCTCTGCTTTTGAATATACTATCTAGGTCGGTCATAACTTTTCTTGTTAGTGAGTAGATGAGAACAAATAAAAGATGTATAGGTGATTGGCAGTGTGTGAGCCGAGGTCCTCCTTTCTAGCCTCCTGTAGGTGTCATCACATCTGGGCCTCAATGCCCTGACCCCCCTTACCTAGCTCAGAAGACAGTTGTGACATGGGTCACCTTCCTGCAACCATTTCCACAGCTTCTGCACTGGATGGACATCTGCCCTTCATGAGGGACTGGTCCAGGCAGGAACCTAACTGGGGAAGGTGGTCTCCTCCTGGGTTGTAACCCTGTTTACTGCTTCACATAAGGAATAGGGGAGGGGCAGCAGAGGGGAAGCAGAGAGCTGAACTCATCTCCAGAGCATGACCACCTGCCATCCTCACTTGGTTTCACAAACAGGAAAGCTTTCTGCCCGAGTGGACCTTAGGAAACCATGGAAGTTTGCCTGAAGCCACCCCCTGCAGCCACTTCAGTCCTCTCTCCCAGTGGTTTCAGGGTCATAGGACCTCAGTTTCGGTATCAGTTCTGCCTTTTCCTATCTTTGTACCTGAGGATATAAATCCCCTAGAGCCCTGTGTTTTCAGGTGTCATATGAGATCAGTGCTGCCCACATCATGGAGTTGCTATGGAAGCAACAGACACAACAAACGTATGTTCCTTCTCCCTGAGGTCAGAATCCTTTGTAATATTATTAACAACAGCAATCAAACCCTGAATATCCATTGGAAGGACTGATGCTAAAGCTGAAGCTCCAATACTTTGGCCATCTGATGCAAAGAGCCTACTGACTGGAAAAGACCCTGATGCTGGGAAAGACTGAAGGCAGGAGGAGAAGGGGGCAACAGAGGATGAGATGGTTGAGTGGCATCACCAACTCAATGGACATGAGTTTGAGTAAACTCTGGGAGATGGTGAAGGAGAAGAAAGCCTGGCGTGCTGCAGTCCATGGGCTCACAAAGAGTCAGACATGACTGAGATACTGAACTACAACAAATGAGTACAAATCACAACCCATAAATCAAGTGCACGATTCTGCCAGGAATTCTGAAAATGCAGGTAACTGGGAAGGGGTTCTGAGTGCTCTGCCCCCACATAATACAGTCCCACAGCCCTGACCCTCATACCGGACACAAATGATAGAGAAGAGTGAGTCTGGGTGTTGTTCCCAGCTCCAAATATGTGAGGTCTCTGCCAACGGCAACCAGTTTCCCAGCATCCACTGCCTATCTCAGAAGTCAATTCACCTCTGACACTAAGTTCATAGTGGTAGCATAGAACCCACCAAGGTGAGAGCTGAGTCTCTGAGGACTGCCCATACTTTCAAGTGTTGATCACAAGTCCTACAGTCACTCACACCTGTGACCAACTGGCTATTAACACAAAGGTTCCATAATGCACCTCCCATGTTCAATAACTTAATAGAACTACTCCCAGAACTCAGGAAAGCCCTTTACTTACGGCTCCAAGTTATTATAAAGCACAAAACTCAGGGACAGCCAAATGGAGAAGCGTAGGGTAAATGGGGAGTTGGGGCTGCTGAACCTCCAGGCCCTCTTCAGACTCTCTCTGCTCTCAGTCTCTTGATGTTTTCACCTCCCCTGATGCTCTCTGAACACAATGCTTATGGATTTCAGTTGGAGGTAAGCAAGTTGATAGATCATTGGCTATTGGTGATTGAACTCAGTATAGTACCCTCTCCTGTCCTCAGAGGAATGGAGGGTTGACAGTTCTAACCTTCTAAGTACCTGATGGAATGTTCTGAAGTCCAGTCCCATGCAAATAGTATCATCCAGACACTATCTCAGGTCCCATCCCTCACTCATCACATGAATTATGAAACTATGGAAAATTCCAAGAGTTTCAGAAGGACTGGGGCATGAAGAACAACAAGGTCAATTACAGTTTTTGTTATGAAACGACAGTGAGAGTCAGGAGCAAGGCAGTGACTAAGAATATTGTCTCAGTGATGAGGTCACTGATCAGT
>SJYC01045924.1:0-38973 GCA_006408675.1 Madoqua kirkii
GTGTTCTTCTGATTGGTTGGTGGTGAGGTCGTTGGGAGTCAGCATCATCAACCTGGTTCCAACCTGTCTGGGGTCTTCATACCTGTGGGCCACATACAGTTCACTTTTTCCACCTGGGGTAAGTTTCAGTATCTATGAAACTGCTCAAATGATATGGCTCAGAATCCTATCTATAGTCCCTGAGGAAGAACTAAAGATCCTTGACTTTGTGAAAGTCACTTAGTCATGTCTGATCCTTTGCAACCCCCTGGACAGTAGCCCACCAGGCCCCTCTGTTCCTAGAATTTCCCAGGCAAGAGTACTGGAGTGGGTTGCCATTTCCTTCTCTATCCTTGACTTTGTTTAATGGCTAAAGTATTAATATTTTGTCTTGCTCGACTGTTTCCCTTTCTGCATTTTCCCACCTCTCCAAGTTTAGCCCTTGACTAAAGTTTTTTTCTATAGTCAAAAAGCAGGTGAAGGACATGAGTGGTGAATGATGATTTACTCCAGGAAGGTCTTATCACGTCCTGCAAGGTTACAATAGTGAGTTTTTCTACTAGTTCAGATCTTGTTTTATTGCTCTTCAAAGCTCTCTACTCCCCTCCAGTGAGTTCCTTCTTGATCACGTGGCCTCCCTCCTAGCAAGTATCTTCACTAGCTTGTCCTTATGACAAACATGTTCTCATTTTTCCTCATAGTTTTAACACTTACGTCTGCTCTAAGTAATATATATATTTGTTTTAATTTCATCCACTATTAAGCTTGACAAGGTACTTCCCAGGTGGCGCTAGAGGTAAAGAACCCGCCTGCCAATGCATGAGACATAGGAGACGCAGGTTTGATCGCTGTGTCTGGAAGATCCCCTGGAGGAGGGTACTGCCACCCATTCCAGTATTCTTGCCTGGAGAATTCCATGGACAGAGGAGCCTGGTGGGCTACAGGCCTTAGCAAGGAATAGTCAGATAGGAACTTAGCATGCACACATACAAGCTTGACAAAAATGGATTCAGGCTGTCTAGTCTGTTAGGAATCTCTACTTTTGTTTACTTATGTTGGTGCCAGTAGCTGTATTTTACTGTTCATTTTACTGCCGTGTATTATTCCATTATATAAGTATTCTATAGTTTGTTTTTTAATCTACTATTTATGGATATTTGGGTTGTTTCTAGCTTTTTACTGTCCTGAGCTTCCTTATAAAAATATGCTCAAGTACTTATTCATGTATGAGTTTCTCTAGAGCTACTGCCCGTAAACTTTTTTTGTTTGTGTATTCAGTAAAAGAATTTTTTGAATCTCTGCGTTCCCTTGAGAACTGAATGTTCCCTTTTAAACCGAACTTAAAAATTTTTTTTCATGTGAATGTTTGTGAAGAATGCAATTCTAACACATTATTGGAGAAGGAAATGGCAACCCATTCCAGTGTTCTTGCCTGGAGAATCCGAGGGACGGGGTAGCCTAGTGGGCTGCCGTCTATGGGGTCACACAGAGTCAGACACGACTGAAGTGACTTAGCATAGCATAGCATAGATATTAACGTTTAAAAATAAATTGCTACTTTTCTTTAATAATAATATAAATAACATAAAAGTAAGCTACCAACAGTAAACTGTTTAACAAACACATGAACAAGCTCTTTTACAATAGAAAATTTATACTTGTTACTTTTTCTCCTTGACTGTCCATTTACATCTTCTACAGACTTGTATCTTGTTATAATGGGTTTTTCTGCTGGAAGATCTCCATCAACCTTGTGTATATTTCTGCCACAAAATATACGTGAAAATTGAAAAAATTGTGTGACTGTAAAACATCTCTTCTGTATTATTAGTACACAGTTGATCAAAACAACAGAAATGTGTCACAACATTTGTAAAATAATAACTGAAAAAGTAAACTTTTTAATTTTAAAGATGCATCTCATCTCAGAATCAGTGAGACTTTCCCCCACTCTTTTCATAAATGCATGTGTGACTATTATTCTCTGGTAGAATGAGACAATGTTCAGATCAATTCAACTCTTATTTTTTGTTTTAATCACTGCAGGCACTGAGAAATCTTGTTCACATAAATAAAGAATAAGGAATAAAAGCAATTTTTAATGGCAATACCATTCAATTCTCTGAACTGCTTTTAAGAAAAATGCCCCCCAAACCCACATAGACATCTACCATTAATTTTTCATTGTGTATTAATGGATATATCTGCCTTTGGTTTTTGTTGAAAATAAAATAGTGTAGACTGCTTGACTTGCAGAAAGAGTTATTAGTCAGTCATTTGAGACATTAGGTTTTGCAACATCAGGGAAGTGAATTAAAAAAGCTCTACCAAGACCTATCAAATGACTATATTATATCTCTTACTCTTGAGGTTGAAAGTTATCCATTTAACTGATGTATCTTAAACATTTTGGAAGAATTGAAATATTATAAGCTTTGATAAATCTTACCAATGTACATATTTTTTATCTTCCAGTTTCACTGAGATATAATAACATACAGCACTATGTAAGTTTTAGGTGTAGAGCATAATGATTTGACTTATATACATCATGAAATGATTATTACAGTAAGCTTAGTAAATATCCATTATCTCACATAAATACAAAATTAAAAAAATAGGAAAAATGTTTTTTCCTCTTAGGATTTACTCTCTAAACAACTTTCGTGTATAATATACCTGTCTCTTATACACATCTTATACAAGCTGGGAGTTTGCAGCAATAAAGTGGAAGTGCTTCGATTGAACCCCTGTCGTGTCTGATTGTCTCTCGCTCACCGAGGGGCTGGGTTGGTGGACAGCAGGCTCACCTCTCCTCGGGACCCCTTGGCTTTGCTGAGGAAAGTTCCACTACCTCTACTGTTTCTGCGGAGCACCCCTCGCAAATCGCAGCACACCAGGCCTCCCTGTCCATCACCAACTTCCGGAGTTCACTCAGACTCGTGTCCATCAAGTCAGTGATGCTATCCAGCCATCTCATCCTCGGTCATCCCCTTCTTCTGCCCCCAATCCCTCATTATACCAGAAATCCCCAGTACTAATTTATCTTATAACTGGAAGTTTGTGCCTTTTAACGGCCTTCATCCAATTTTGCCTTCTCCACCCGCTGTCTGGTAACCTCAAATCTGATCTTTTCCCATGAGTTTTTTGGTTTGTTTTTGAAGTATAATTGACCTACTAACTTCATAAGTTCCTATTGTACAGCATAGTGATTTAATATTTTGATACATTCCAAAATGATCACCATGATAAGTCTAGTTATTACTTACTATTACTTATCACCATACAAATATATAATTATTTACCCCAAATTGTACATTTTCTACCCATGACTCATTTATTTTGTACCTGGAAATATGTAACTCTTAATTCCTCTCACCTGTTTCTTTTCCTCCTCTCACGCTCTTCCCCTCCATCAACTACCTATTTTCTGTATCGATAACTCTGTCTCTACTTTGTTATGTTTGTTCATTTGTTTTGTTTTTAAAGATTTCAAATAAAAGTGAATCCATACAGTCTTTGTCTTTCTCTATTTAACTTATTTCACTATGCAAATATCCTCCTGGTCCATTTGTGCTGTTGCAAATGGCAAGATTTCATTCTTTTTATGGCTGAGTAATATTGATTTTATATCTATCTATCTATCTATCTACCTCTTCCAAAGAATAGCAAGAAGAGATAAGAAAGCCATATTTAGCAATCAATGCAAAGAAATAGAGGAAAAGAACAGAATGGGAAAAACTAGAGATCTCTTTAAGAAAATTAGAGAAACCAAGGGAACATTTCATGCAAAAATGGGCTAGATAAAGGACAGAAATGGCATGGACCTGGCAGAAGCAGAAGATATAAGAAGAGGTGGCAAGAATACAGAAGAACTGTACCAAAAGATCTTCACGACCCGGATAATCATGAGGATGTGATCACTAATCTAGAGCCAGACATCTTGGAATGTGAAGTCAAGTGGGCCTTAGAAAGCATCACTATGAACAAAGCTAGTGGAGGTGATGGAAGACGCTTGAGAGTCCCTTGGACTGCAAGGAGATCCAACCAGTCCATTCTGAAGGAGATCAACGCTGGGAGTTCTTTGGAAGGAAAGATGCTAAAGCTGAAACTCCGGTACTTTGGCCACCTCATGCAAAGAGTTGACTCATTGGAAAAGACTCTGATGCTGGGAGGGATTGGGGGCAGGAGGAGAAGGGGATGATAGAGGATGAGATGGCTGAATGGCATCAAGGACTTGATGGATGTGAGTCTGAGTGAACTCCAAGAGATGGTGATGAACAGGGAGGCCTGGCCTGCTGATTCATGGGGTTGCAAAGAGTCAGACACGACTGAGAGACTGAAATGAACTGAAGTGCCTATCAATGGATGAACAGATAAAGATTGCTTTCATATCTTGGCTATTGTAAATAAGGCTGTGGTGTACATATCTTTTCTAATTAGTGTTTTTGTTTTCTTCAGGTATACACAGAAGTGTAATTGTTGGATCAAGTGGTAGTTCTATTTTTAATTTTTTGAGGCATCTTCATACTGTTTTCCGTTCAGTTCAGTTCACTTCAGTTGCTCAGTCATGTCCGACTCTTTGCGATTCCATGGACTGCAACATGCCAGGCCTCCCTGCAACATCACCAACTCCTGGAGTTCACCCAAACTCATGTCCATCGAGTTGGTGATGCCATCCAACCATCTCACCCTCTGTCGTCTCCTTCTTCTCCTCCCCTCAATCTTTCTGAGCATCAGGGTCTTCTCAAATGAGTCAGCTCTTTGCATCAGGTGGCTAAAGTATTGGAGTTTCAGCTTCAGCATCAGTTCTTCCAATGAACACTCAGGACTGACCTCCTTTAGGACGGACTGGTTGGATCTCCTTGCAGTCCAAGGGATTCTCAAGAGTCTTCTCCAACACCACAGTTCAAAAGCATCAATTCTTTGGCACTCAGCTTTCTTTATAGTCCAACTCTCACACTCATACATGACTACTGGAAAAACCATAGCCTTTACTAGATGGACCTTTCTTGGCAAAATAATGCCTCTACTTTTTAATATGCTGTCTAGGTTGATCATAACTTTCCTTCCAAGGAGTGTCTTTTAATTTCATGGCTGCAGTGATTTTTGAGCCCCCCCAAATAAAGTCAGCCACTGTTTCCACTGTTTCCCCATCTATTTGCCATGAAGTGATGGGACCAGATGCCATGATCTTAGTTTTTTGAATATTGAGCTTTAAGCCAACTTTTTCACTCTCCTCTTTCACTTTTATCAACAGGCTCTTTAGTTCTTCAGTTTCTGCCATAAAGGTGATGTCACCTGCATATCTGAGGTTATTGATATTTCTCCTGGCAGTCTTGATTCCAGCTTATGCTTCATCCAGCCTAGCATTTCACATGATGTACTCTGCATAGAAGTTAAATAAGCAGGGTGACAATATACAGCCTTGATATACTCATTTTCCTATTTGGAACCAGTCTGTTGTTCCATGTCCAGTTTTAACTGTTGCTTCTTGGCCTGCATACAGATTTCTCAAGAGGCAGGTTAGGTGGTCTGGTATTCCCATCTCTTTCAGAATTTTCCACAGTTTGTTGTGACCCACACACTCAAAGACTTTGGCATAGTCAATTAAGCAGAAGTAGATGTTTTTCTGGAACTCTCTTGCTTTTTTGATGACCCAGCAGATGTTGGTAATTTGACCTCTAGTTCTTCTGATTTTATTAAATCCAGCTTGAACATTTGGAAGTTCATCGTTCACATATTGTTGAAGGCTGGCTTGGAGAGTTTTGAGCATTACTTTACTAGCATGTGAAATGAGTGCAATCGTGCATTAGTTTGTGCATTTTTTGGCATTGCCTGTTTTGGGGATTGGAATGAAAACTGACCTTTTCCAGTTCTGTGGTCACTTTTGAGCTTTCCAAATTTGCTGGCATATTGAGTGCAGCATTTTCACAGCATCATCTTTCAGGATTTGAAATAGCTCAACTGGAATTCAATCACCTCTACTAGCTTTGTGTGTAGTGATGCTTTTAAGGCCCACTTGACTTCGCATTTCAGGATGTCTGGCTCTAGGTGAGTGATGACACCATCATAGTTATCTGGGTTATAAAGATCTCTTTTGTACAGTTCTTCTGTATATTCTTGCCACCTCTTCTTAATATCTTCTGCTTCTGTTATATCTCTACCATTTCTGTCCTTTATTGAGCCCATCTTTTCATGAAACGTTCCCTTGGTATCTCTAATTTTCCTCTCTGTTTAGTCTTTCTCATTATATTGTTTTCTTCTATTTTTTGTATCAGTCCCTGAGGAAGGCTTTCTTATCTCTTTTTGCTATTCTTTGGAAATCTGCATTAAAATGAGTATATTTTTCCTTTTCTCCCTTGTCTTTAGCTTGTCTTCTTTTCTCAGCTATATTTAAGGCCTCCTTAGACAAATATTTTGCCTTTCTTTTTCTTGGGGATGGTCTGGATCATGGCCTCCTGTACAACGTTAAGAATCTCCATCCATAGTTCTTCAGGCACTCCATCAGATCTAACCCTTGGATTTATTTGTTACTTCCACTGTATAATTGTAAGGGATTTGATTTATGGTTTTCGCTACTTTCTTCAATTTAAGTCTGAATTTTGCAATAAGGAATTCATGATCTGAGCCACAGTCAGCTCCCTGTCTTATTTTTGCTGACTGAGTAGAGCTTCTTCATCTTTGCCTGCAGAGAATATAATCAGTCTGATTTCGTTGTTGCCCATCTGGTGATGTCCATGTGTAGAGTCTTCTCTTGTGTTGTCTGAAGAGGGTATTTGCGTTCTCTTAGTAAAACTCTGTTAGCCTTTGCCCTGGTTCTTTTTGTACTCCAAGGCCAAATTTCCTGTTACTCCAGGTGTTACTTGACTTTCTACTTTTTCATTCTAGTCCCATAGGACATCTTTTTTTGGGTGTTAGTTCTAGAAGGTCTTGTAGGTCTTCACAGGACTGTTCAGCTTCAGCTTCTTCAGCATTACTGGTTGGGCATAGACTTAGGTTACTGTGATATTGAATAGTTTGCTTTGGAAACGAACTGAGATCATTGTGTTTTTTTTGAGGCTGCACCCAGGTACTGCATTTGAGACTCTTTTGTTGACTATAAGAGCTACTCAATTCCTTCTAAGGGATTCTTGCCCACAGTAGTAGATATAATGGTCATCTGAATTAAATTTGCCCATTCCAGTCCATTTTAGTTCACTGATTCCTAGGTCAATGTTCACTCTTGCCATCTCCTGTCTGACTACTTCCAATTTGCCTTGATTCATGGACCTAACATTCCAGGTTCCTAAACAGTGTTGTCCTTTACAGCATTGGACTTTATTTCCATCACCAGTCACATCCACAACTAGGTGTTGATTTGCCTTGAGTCCATCTCTTCATCCTGAACTTATTTCTCCACTCTTCTCCAGTAGCATATTGGCCTATAAGTGTCTACAAATGTGTCGTGATGTGTTTCCACCATTATAACATCAGACAGAATGGCGTCATTGTCCTAAAAATGCTCTGTGCTCCACCTGTTTATCCATATCTCCAAACCCTGGAACCACTGATCTTTCACCGTCCCCATGCCTTTTCTGGAATGTCAGCATTGGAGTCATATAGTACATAGCCTTTTCAGATGGTGTCCTTTAGTTAGTAATGATAGCTTGTGGTGAATGGTGTCAGATTCATGATCTCTTAAGAAGATTTAGTTTTGGAACCAGGGATTAAGCTTGATCACTCAAGAGTTTTGTGTGGCAGAGTTTTATTCAAGTGAAAAAAGACAGAGAAAACTTCTGACCTAGAGATCAGAAGGGGGATGGAGAGTGTCCCCCTTGCTAGTCTTAGAAAAGGGAATTATATACTTTTTCAATTGGTTATTACAATAAATCAAAAGAATGTCTCAAGGTTGTAAAGATCTTATCAGACCTACTCTCATAGGATACATTTTAAGATAATAGGAGTAGTCAGAAGACTTTCAAGAAGGAGAAACTTTCCTCAAGCAGGATACATTGTCATTATATAATCCTTCCTAAGTTTGTCCTTTCCTACTCCTTGAGAATTCCAGACCCCTATCTCTTCCTTGGGAACCCCAGATTCCTTTCTCCTCCTCGGGGACCCCAGACTTCTTATCAACCTACCTAGAAATTGAATCTCTTATTCTCCCCTTTTCTTTTAGGAGAATATGGCTGCCAAGGAAAAGGGGCATCACTCTCATTCTATAACTACTTCCTGCTGGCCAGGGGCACAGGCCCTAAATTGCTGAGGCAGCATATTCTCCTAACCATCATATTAAGGGTCTCTGATCCAGGGGCCCCAAGTAATAGTTGGAGGAGGTTGTGGGACTCATAGGAGCCTGGACCGCCATTTATAACTTAAAAGCTTTCGGATGTTTAGAAATAAATCCACTTACACAGTTACAGATGCAGGGAACAAACAGCAAACACAGAACAATTAGAAATATTATGATTAAGATAGTTCTCCACCATGGGGAGCTAGTTAATGTTTTTCAAAGTGTGGTGACTGAGGCGTTGGGAGTATCCATAGCCTGAGTCATCTTGCTCATGTGTTTAATAAAGTAACATTAGTACTCATAGCTGGTATATATTTACAAGATTGGGTATGAATTACGGCACAAGTTCCTCTTGTGCAGCCGTTAGAATATGTAAGGCCAATCGGTTTTGTAAAACCACCTTTCTGATTTGTATTTGTTCAGCATTAAGGGCTGAAAGTTAGAGCATCATCTTGTCGTGTAACATCTGTAAGTCCTGGAGAGGGAACTAATATTGTAGTTGGATAATCATACCAGTGAAATACACATTTTGCCCACGAGTTCTAAGGTGTGGCATATTACCAGGCTTCTTTGGAAGCTCTGAAAATATGAAGCAAGAGTAAAAATGAGACCTAGGGTGCATCTTCCTATCCAGCCAGGGGGAAGCCACTCCCATAGGTAAGAGCCATATATGCAGTAAGTCCCGTTTGGAGCAAACCAGCATGACCGAGGGATCTAGCCTCAATCAATTTCTGGCCAGGCCAAAAGGAGGACCTGAACTGGGATCGGAAAGCACAGGAATGATTACATTGCATATTTCTTGAGGCAAAAAATTCCCAGTTGTTTCCAATCATTATAATTAAGTTGTTGACTGACTTCTGGGGATGGCTTTATTTGTTCCCAGCATATGGGAGCATTAGATAATAGGTTTTGCTTTTCAGGAGTTAACCATAAGACCTCACCTCATAGCTGATAAACGTCAAGTAGGAAACCACCATATCTAGACCCATTTACCTTTTTCAGTTCAGTTCAGTCGCTCAGTCGTGTCAGACTCTTTGGAATCCCATGAATTGTAGCACACCAGGCCTCTGGTCCATCACCAACTCCTGGAGTTCACTCAGACTCACGTCCATCCAGTCAGTGATGCCATCCAGCCATCTCATCCTCTGTCATCCCCTTCTCCTCCTGCCCCCAAATCCCTCCCAGCATCAAAGTCTTTTCCAGTGAGTCAACTCTTCGCATGAGGTGGCCAAAGTACTGGAGTTTCAGCTTTAGCATCATTCTTTCCAAAGAACTCCCAGGACCGATCTCCTTTAGAATGGAAGTAGTTGGAAGTCAAGAAACACCTGGAGTAACAGGCAAATTTGGCCTTGGACTACAGAATGAAGCAGGGCAAATGCTAACAGAGTTTTTCCAAGAGAACACACTGGTCATAGCAAACACCCCCTTCCAACAACAAAAGAGAAGACTCTACACATGGACATCACCAGATAGCCTACACAGAAATCAGATTGATTATATTCTTTGCAGCCAAAGATGGAGAAGCTCTATACAGTCAGCCAAAACAAGACTGGAAGCTGACTGTGGCTCAGATCATGAACTCCTTGTTGTGAAATTCAGGCTTAAATTGAACAAAGTAGGGGAAACCACCAGACCATTCAGATATGACCTAAATCAAATCCCTTATGTTTATACAGTGGAAGTGAGAACTAGATTTAAGGGGCTACATCTGATAGAGTGCCCTATAAACTATGGATGGAGGTTCGTGACATTGTACAGGAGACAGGGATCAAGACCATGCCCATGGAAAAGAAATGCAAAAAAGAAAAATGGCTGTCTGAGGAGCCAGTACAAATAGCTGTGAAAAGAAGAGAAGTTAAAAGCAAAGGAGAAAAGGAAAGATATAAGCATTTGATTACAGAGTTCCAAAGAATAGAAAGAAAAGATAAGAAAGCCTTCCTCAGCAGTCAATGCAAAGAAATAGAGGAAAAGAACAGAATGGGAAAGACTAGAGATCTTTTCAAGAAAATTAGAGATACCAACGGAACATTTCATGCAAAGATAGGCTCGATAAATTTACCTTCTTATGTGCAGCAAAAGAGTCATTAAACCAAGATAATGTATATCAAAGTTGAAAGTCACATTATGTCCATAGTTAAGGTACAATATGTTACACCAGTCCATCTTAGGATTGTTATATGTCATCATATCAAGAGGAGGTATTCACAGAGCTAAGAAAGTCCTTTCCTTGAAGCAGGAAAAGCCACCATGTTAAGCTTTTAATGAGGAGGGGCATGCTCCACAGATCGAGCAATTAGACTGATTATGGAATGCAGCCTAGAAATGAGTCCAGGACACGAAGGTGTTGTCTTGAGGGTCAAACAGCAGACTCAGGACTTTTGGAGTCAGCAGAAGCAAGCCCACATAGATTCTTAGGCCCATCTCAGTTCCTGGCTCAAACAACAGCTTGTTTGACTCAAAGGTTGGGTCAGGAGTTAACCTCTCAATAATGTCTGTTGAAAAGCTGAAAGCTGAGTCACATAGTTAATTAATTCTAAGGTTTTAGGACTTTTGATAATATCTGTGCACAAAAACAGTCTGCCACAGAGACATTCCCTTCTTTGGGTGTGTGTGTGCAATTTGAACCCTCATTAAAGCTATGGGTAAAACTTTAAACCAACTGTCTTGTGTTTCTTGAGTTAGCTTACATGGATATGTTTTAATAACATCATTAGTCTTTTCAACATTTTCTGAAGTTTGGGATCTCCAGGAACAGTGTAAGAGATACTCTATTCCTAGAGCTTTTGACACCCCTTGAGTTACAGCAGCTTTAAAGGTGGAGCCTTTGTTGCTCTGAACTTTAGAGTTTAAGATCCCACTTAGATCATGAGAAGTCAGTACAGTAAGATTTTGCCTGTTCCTTAACCTTGGGCTTTAGTGGATACTGCTTTTGATGTGAAAATAGGTGAGGGTCTTTGAGGTTGATAAAGACAGGAACAGCATTTTGTATTTGACCCACAGGTTTTTTTTTTTTTTTTTTTAATCAGTCCAAACTCTATGATTTACATTTTGTTCAGTTAAAAAGAACGGGTTCCATATTTGTGGAAACAGAGGCCTGGACATTTTTCAGTATATCCCTCCCCAGAAGGGGTGAGAAAGACTCTGGCATGATCAGAAACTTGTGAGAAAAATCACAAAGTCTCAGTTGCAGCTTAAAGGATGACTGAAATAATAGCCTTTGGCTTGTCCTGACAGCCCCATTATGGTAGTGGATCGGGAGGAAAGAGGACCAGGGGCCTCTGAGCAGAGAGAAAGTTGCCTGAGTGTCGAAAAGAAAACCAACTGATTGGCCCCCACAGTTATTAATACCCGGGTTTCTCAGGTGTAATTAGGAAGAGAGCCTGTGTGGGGACCCCCAGGCATCTTCAGTCGTGACTGTCTTGAGAGTGCAAACACTGGGGCCTACACCTTGGAGGGCAGTCTCTTCTCCAGTGCGATCCTTTGCAGACTGGACATGGATCCAGGGGTGACTTAGACGCCTGAGGGCAATCCTGCTTGAGATGCCCTCCTTCCTTTCCACAGTAATAACAAGTCCATCCCTTTTTACCCGGGTCCCTCTGGACATTTTTCCTCAGGCTGTTTCAGAGCAGATCTAACAGCCATTGTTGGGGCTTCAGTCTTTTGCCTGGTTCTTTTTTCCTCCTCGTATTCTCTATCATAATATACATCTACGCCAGCTGTAACAGTTTCTTTAAAGACTGATTTGGTCCAAAGGCCTGTTTTCGTAACTTAGGGCAGATATCTGGAGCTGTCTGAGTAAGAAATCTATCCCTTAAGGTCATTCTTCCTCTGTACTTTCAGGATCAATGTCAGTAAACTTGGGGAGAGCCTCCCAAAGTCTATCTAAGAATTTACCAGTAGTTTCCTTCTTTCCCCATTCTATGTCAGTCAGCTTAGCATAGATTAGTGTCTTAGCATGCACTCACTTGAGTCCTGCAAGAATACATCTGACAAAGTGGCTCTGTTATGGGAACTGCTTGGCTCCCAGCAGGGAGGACGGCTACTTTATGTTCCCTCTTTACCCTTGTCTCACGTTCAAGCCATTCATCTCCAAAAGTAGTAGCTTCCCCTCAAACTCAAGTTTTTGAGTCAGGAGTGGTCTGTCCCAAGACATGCATTATCTCTCTCCAAATAAGGTCATAAAGTAAAGTCAGTACTGTAAAGCCATCTATGTATTTTTGGATCCTCTAGATTGTCTCGACTGCAATCGGGACTGTTTGAATTTCTGCCTAGACTGAGGCAACCACTCCTGGAAGGGTGCCCTGATTCTCAGCCTGTTCACTTGGGAGACTCAGATACAGAAGGAGTCTGAAGGTTTCACACCCAAATATGTGTGAAATATCCTTAGGACACAAGTCTGGCATGTCTCAAAGAGAGAAAAAGAGCAACATATATGGCACTTTTTCCATTTCTCTTGTTTTCTATAGAACCGTTCTAATTGTAAAACAGTATATAATTGAGAAACTTCAACAGGCCAGGGTTCCCTATCTTCCAAAGGATACTGTGGCAATTCAGTATCACAGAAGAAAATCAGGCATGTCTTTTTAAATTCTAGGGATCAAACTTGTCCCAGCTTTTTGAAAATGCATTTTAAAGGAGTGGTTCTGCAGCTCATAGCTCCCATCTGCAAGAGGGAAAAAGCAGCATCCACAGCCTTGGCTTCTTCCCATCGGAGGTGGCTCTCCCTGCTCCAGATGGGGGTGTAGACAGGCTTTCCACTGAAGCTTTCCTCCCCTGGTAGGCTTGGTCTGTCCTTACTGGTGCAGGCACCTTACTCGTCCCTCCTGCTTCCGCCATTGAGGCGGGGTGGCGGTGCACCAGGGGTAGACCTGATGGCATCCCAAACTGACTCAGTTCCACGCCATCATTAAGACCTTTGTTTGATTTATCCTTTTCCTCTGATGCCACGTGGGGTGGAGCAGAGTAGTCTTCTGGAATGTTTCCCAAGCTAGTACTACTAGGGGAAGCGTTCACCTTACATGTGCCCATGCACCTTCCTGAGTGCAGTCCTGACCACAGTAGAGATGGTGCGTCATAAAGGGATAAGAACCCCCCCAAGATGTCCCTTCTGAGTGTCACTATGCCAGCATATATGATAGCAGAAGGGGTAGTGGAGGGTTGGCCACTGAGGAAAAAGTGATTTTTGTCCTCAAGCTACTAGGGCCAATCCTTCAGTTCATTTCCACAGATTTCACAAAAAGAATATCTAAGGAGTTGAAACAGAAGCCACTGGAGAGCCTCCGCTGATCCACTAACAGCTCTACCAAAGGAAGAAGCCTGTTGCACTTCCAGTCTGACCAGATCCTTTAATTCCCAGTCTGTGTCCTCAAAAGTCTAATGGTCACCAGCGATGCTTCTATCCACATAAACTGGAGGCACAGCCGTGATAAAGACTCACTTTCAGGTCCTGGCCCCTGAGGCAGGCAAGAGAGTAACCTCTAGCCTCAGAGAGGTTCATGGGGCTAGAGGGATCTAGAGCTCCGCCTTGATCCCAAGCATACTCATGTAACCTTCACTCCAGCACTCTTGCCTGGAAAATCCCATGGACGGAGGCACCTGGTGGGCTGCAGTCCATGGGGTCGCGAAGAGTCAGACGCGACTGAGAGACTTCCTTTTCACTTTTCATTTCATGCATTGGAGAAGAAAGTGGCAACCCACTCCAGTGTTCTTGCCTGTAGAACCCCAGGGACGGGGGAGCCTGGTGGGCTGCCGTCTATGGGGTCACACAGAGTTGGACACGACCAAGTGACTTAACCACCAGCAGCAGCAGCAGCAACAAGCCTAGGTGTTTCCATAAAGGAAGTCTAAGTAAAAGTAATGGCATGGATCACCAGTCCCTTGAAACTCTGTGATCCGACTGATTAGGTTAGTAGTTCTAATTCCCCAGGCAATTATGAAATGGTCAGAGACCAGGAAAAGGTGACCAAGGAAAGTAAAGTTCGGTCCACATGCTTCGTCCATTTCTGGCCGCTCCCCTTGCAGGGACGTTGGGTGTCTCTTGGCACTGGCAGGTTGGTGTAAATCCCCAACAAGACTCCCCCTTTTGGGGCCTTGCCTTCAGTCATTACGAGGCCCCACAAAACTGCAGAGCAGGGCTCATCACTTACTTCCCACAGGGCGTGTCATTCATTCATGCAAGCACACTGTGGAGTTAGTAAAGTAAAGCAGAAAACGTGTGTCGTGAGAAAACAGAGAGGCTAGAGCTCTGAGTGTTCTTACCTTCTCCTGAAGATCAAGGATGAGTCCCCAAGATAATAGCTTACAGTGAACAGTGTCAGATTCCTGATCTTCAAAGAAGAAGATTTAGCTTTGGGACCAGGGACCAGGTTTGATCACTCAAGAGCTTTTGTGTAGCAGAGTTTTATTAAAGTGAAAAAGGACAAAGAAAGCTTCTGACATAGGTAACAGAAGGGGATGGAAAGTGCCCCCTCACTAGTCATAGAAAAGGGAGTTAAATACTTTTTCAATTGGTTATTACAATAGATCAAAAGAATTTTTTAAATTGAAGAATAATTGCTTTACAGAATTTTGTTGTTTTCTGTCAAACCTCAACATGAATCAGTCAGAGGTAGACATATATCCCCTCCCTTTGAACCTCCCTCCCATCTCCCACCCTATCCCACCCTTTAGATTGATACAGAGCCCCTCTTTGAGTTTCCTGAGCCATATGGCAAATTCCTGTTGGCTGTTTATTTTACATATGGTAATGTAAATTCCCATGTTACTCTTTCTATACATCTTACCCTCTGCTCCCCTCTCCCCAAGAATGTCTCAAGGTTGTAAAGTTCTTACCAGACCCAGTTCCATAATATACATTTTAAGATAATAGGATTAGTCAGAGGATTTTCAAGAAGGAGAAACTGTCCTCAGGCAGGATACACTGTTGTTATATAATCCTTACTAAGGAATGTAGGAAAAAAAAAAAAGTTTGTCCTTTCCTCCTCCTTGAGAATTCCAGACTCCTATCTCATCCTTGAGAGCTCCGCACCTGTTTCTCCTCCTTGGGGACCCTGGACTTCTTATCAACCTACCTAGAAATTGACTGTCTCAGTAATATGTGTTTAAAGTTCCTCCATGTCTTTTCATGGCTTGACAGCACATTTCTTTTCATTGGTAAATAACATTCCATTGACTGGATGTACCATAGCCTATTTATCCATTTATCAACAGTGGAAACAATGGCTTACTTTATTATTCTGGGCTCCAAAATCACTGCAGATGGTGAATGCAGCCATGAAATTAAAAGACGCTTACTCCTTGGAAGGAAAGTTATGACCAACTTAGATAGCATATTGAAAAGCAGAGACATTACTTTGTCAACAAAGTCCATCTAGTCAAGGGTCTGGTTTTTCCAGTGGTATTGTATGGATGTGAGAGTTGGACAATAAAGAAAGCTGAGAGGTAAAGAATTGATGCTTTTGAACTGTGGTGTTGGACAAGACTCTTGAGTGGCCCTTGGACTGCAAGGAGATCCAACCAGTCCATTCTAAAGGAAATCAGTCCTGGGTGTTCATTGGAAGGACTGATGCTGAAGCTGAAACTCCAATACTTTGGCCACCTGATGTGAAGAGCTGACTCATTTGAAAAGACTCTGATGCTGGGAAAGATTGAGGGCAGGAGGAGAAGGGGATGACAGAGGATGAGATGGTTGGATGGCATCACCAACTCAATGGACATGGGTTTGGGTGAACTCTGGGAGCTGGTGATGCACAGGGAGGCCTGGCATGCTGTGGTTCATGGGGTCACAAAGAGTTGGACATGACTGAGCAAATGAACTGAACTGAATCGAACTAAAGGTCATCTTGATTGCTATCAAATTTTAGTGATCATGAATAAAGCTATTTTAAATATTTATGTGCAGATTTTTGTGTGGACCTAAATAAAATATTTTTAAATAAGTGGATGAGAAAGGAGGGCTTTCTAGGAATGATAGAAGCCATAAAGAAAACAATTGTTAAAATTTCCAGACAGAGCAAAAAACTTAACATAGGGAGCTTAAGAGATAAACAGCAGGGGGTAGTATTTCCAAGACATTTGACACCACTTGACAGTTTTATTTTACTGAGCATGTTGTGCATTTAAATGTGAGACACAAACCTCAAACTTCTCTATTTTGTTTTATTGTCTGCATGCCTATGGCAGAGGAAAGGACTGCCAGTGATCTACTGTGGATCTGTCCAAGAAACCGTATAAGTATTAAGACCCATTAGGAATGACTAGATTTCAAGTTACATCTCACAGTAGGGAAACACTTTATCAAATAAGACAACCATAATTCCACAGGCTTAGAGAGATGAACAGTTATTTTCACAGGGCAGAACTACAGTTTTCAAGGACTGAATATCTCACAAACTCTTTTGTAGGAATAATACTTGTTGCTTTACCCTGCACCTGTAGGGGCAGGAAGGAGCAACTCCTCACCAGCAATTAGAAGCACCTGTGGTTTAAAGGGCTTCCCTGGTGGCGCAGTGGGTAAAGAATCGGCCTGCAGTGCAGGAGACCCAGATTCAGTCCCTGGGTGGGGAAGATCCCCCGGAGAAGAGAATGGCAACCCACTCCAGTATTCTTGCCTGGAGAATTCCATGGCCAGAGAAGCCTGGTGGGTTACAGTTCATGGGGTCACAAAGAGCTGGACGTGACGACTGAATGCCTAATACATGGTTTAAAGAGCCCTCACTAGGATTCCAGGTGCTAATGCAGGAGGAAAAAGAGTCCTGAATAGCCATAAAACTCTATAAAAAGAAAGGAAAGGGGCATAGAAGGAGAGTTAATGGTTGTTATATAGGATAGATAATCTTTTGCTTTCTTGAGTCATAAATAAAGGCTTTTCTTGAGTCAATGAGAAAAACACATACAATTTAACAGAAGATAGCAGCTAAGAGTATAAAGAGGCTGTCTGAAAAAGCGTACAACTGTTCCCAATGGAAGGCCATCCCAGCTCACCCTTTGCTGTAGCTGAGAAAATGCCTGAAGACAGAAACAAGATGATTTTTTTTCAATGATTAATTTGCCTTTTCTCTAATGCACAGAAAGTAGCTGATCCGGACCCATAGTCTTTATGGTATGGGGCACCAGTAGCCCAAGTCAGGCGAAAAGAGCGGGTTACCTTAACCATTAAAACTCACAAGGCAGATGTAGATTTGATTCCTTTGAGCAATGTCCCAAGTATTTGCAAAATATTTGCTGAGATGACTGAACAAGTTGACTTCAGGCATAAAAATATTCATGATAAACCAGTTAAGAGTTAGATGTGTAGCAAAAGAATTTTGTTTTAGAAGAGTTGATCTTTAACCCTCTTCTCCTCATGCCACCCCAAGCCTGGGAAAAATGAGATATCAGAGGCTTTTCTAGCTAGCTAGCAAAGAGAAAATAATGTCCTCTGTATGTTAAAAGCAAGCTTTTCTGTCCTTTACAGTAGGAGGGCATGTGTCCACCACATTCAGAGTAATAGTTAGTATTATTTGGAAAGTTAAAATTACAGTATTGATATGGATGAATAGTTTGTAAGTTAAGTGTAGCTTTCACTGTAAATGTGAATTGTGGGTGTTAATCTGCATTATGGCTGAGCAAATAAAGAGTCCGCCTGCAGTGCAGGAGACACAGGAGATGCAGGTTTGATCCTTGGGTCAGAAAGATCCCCTGGAGGAGGAAATGGCAACTCACTCCAGTATTCTTGCTTGGACAATTCCATGGCTGGAGAAGCCTGACTGGTTACAGCCCATGGGGTCACAAAGACTGGGACACGACTGAAGTGACTTAGCACACTTCTCCAAGCTAAGCAAAAGAACCAAGAGTTACCTGTATCTCTATGTCCCATTTAGTGTTGCTTTCCCAGAGTTAATCTGAACCCAAATGGGCTAGCAATGCCCCTTAACCCTAAAAATGTCTCCAGAGGGGTGCTTCAGCCCTGGGGTCCCCAGGAGGGCCTTTGTGTGGAAGCAGAGGAAGCGGGAGGCTGCCAGGGCATCCCCTTAAATACCTGTCACTTTGCCTAAATCAATTGTGGGTGGGGGCAGATGGGATAGATGTGTCCCTAGCTTCCATGGACATGCAAGTCTGCCCAGATGAAGAAATCTACCAAACTTTGTTTCCCCCTGAATCCACCCACCAGTGCAGGAGCTTCAGGAGACATGGGTTTGATCTCAGATAGCTTTCATATGTGAGTAGTAAAAAAACCTACACAGAAGATTATTGAACTCCAACTTTCCTGGTAATTTGCATGAGCACACACCTTGCTTTCCAGGTGGTGCTTGTGGGAAAGAGACTGCCTGACAATGCAGGAGACATAAGAGACATGGGTTCGATCCCTGGGTGGGGAAGATGCCCTGGAGGAGGGCATGGCAACCTAGTTCAGTAGTCTCGCCTGGAGACGCCCATGGACAGAGGAGCCTAGTGGGCTACAGTCCACAGAGTCGCAAAGACTCGGATGTGACTGAGACAATTGAGAAGCACCCAAGTCAAAACATGACTAACTCGAGGGCAGAGCATTTGATGAGAAACAAGAGCACCAGATCCCCGGAGGATCGCAAGCAAGATGCCTGCTTGAGTTCAGCCTTCGCTGACCTCTGGAGTTACATATAAGAAGCTATCTGTGCAGAAGAGGTAAATGCTGGATGTGAGGAGGTGCCTGGTGGTCCACTTTAGGCCAGTGAAAGGTGGCAAATGCTTGGTTTGGGGTGCAGCTGTGCCCCAGATGTTCATTGGCTCCCCTGGGTCTCCAGACTAACTCAGGTAGAGACCTTGTTCTGCTCAAAAGCCTTATAGAGATGTGGTGGGGGGAAGGAAATGGCATGTTATTAAAAAGAAAACAAAACCAAAGCAAAAAAACCCTCTTTCTCTGGTGTCTCTGCCTCTGAGGTCATTTGAGTCATTCTCCAAGGATGGCTTGGTGAGGAAACCCACACATTGCTCTTTGCCTACCCTGGGGGACTGGTCTTTCTCTGTCTCTGGCAGATAGGATTGGTGGCCAGGATTTTTCCATCGTCCACTGATCTTGTGTTCTTGTGACGAGACTAGAAGCCAAAGAAGGAGGCTGCCTGGAGAGGAAGGAAGATTGCAGCAGGATTGTCTGAGAACTTGCAGAACTCTGTAGCATCTAGCAGGTAACAGGGTTTGTTCATCTCTCTCTCTCTCTCTCTCTCTCTCTCTCTCTCTTTCCCCCTCCCTCCCTCTCAGTGTGGTTCTCCCAGTAACGGTCTGGGTCAGCCTGCATACTTGATCTTTCAAAGCCTTAGTTTCATTATTTCAAAATTATTAGGGTCAGGAATTATGTAGCCTAAATCCCCAAATTTACTACAAGAGAAAATATTACTAATACTATACTTTTCAGAAATGATTGTATCAATCCACCGGACTAGTGTAATAGTGGCAAGAATGCTGGAGTGGGTTGCCATTTCCTCCTCTAGGGAATCTTCTCAACCCAGGGATCAAACGTGTGTCTCCTGTATTTCTTACGTTGCAGGCAGATTCCTTACCCACTGAGCCATAGGGAAGTCCATACTTTTCAGAACCTAAAATATGGAAGATAATGAGCTCAGACAGTAGCCCTCTGGTGATACTAGCTTGCTTATTTCTTGTGTTTGTGCAAAAGAATTTTCACACATGCACCTAGTGGCTGCTGCATGCGTGCTTGTGTTAGTTGCTCAGTCAAGGCTGGCTTTTTGAGACACCATGGACTATAGCCCACCAGGCTCCTCTGTCCATGGGATTCTCCAGGCAAGGATACTGGAGTGGGTGGTGATTCCCTTCTTTAAGAGATCTTCCCCACCCAGGGATCGAACCTTGGTCTCTTGCACTGGAGTCAGACTCTACTGTCTGAGCCACCAGGACCTATAGAATTTTCTGCACGTTGCTGGGAGGAGGGTCTGACCTGCTCCCTGAAGTCATGGGATGTCCTATGAAAAGTGGGCTGAAAAATTGCCTTGTGATTTTAATCTGACTTGATGTCTGTTGCTTCTCTCTCTCTCTTTTTTTGGATGTAAAAATTTTTTTTATTGGAGTATGATTGATTTACAATATTGTGTTAGTTTCTGCTGTACAGCAAAATTAATCAGTTGTACATATAGATATATCCACTTTTTAAGATTCTTTTCCCACATAGTTCATTACAGAGTATTGAGTTGAGTTCCCTGTGCTATATACATTAAGTCCTCATTTGCTATCTATTATATATATATATATTAGTGTATATGTGTCAATCCAATCTCCCAATTTGTTCCTCCCCCCACACCACCATCCATCTCCAGAGTTTTCCCACTGGTAACCACATAAATTCAGATTTTTAAAGGTGAAATCCCTTATCTTTAAAATGTTGGTGGCTAACTTTTATTTATTTACTTTGTGACTTTGTTACTTTGTATTGGGGTATAGCCAATTAACAATGTTGTGACAGTTTCAGGTGAACAGTGTAGGGACCCAGTCATACAATCACATGTATCCATTCTCCCACAAACTCCCCTCCCACCCAGGCTACCACACAACACTGAACAGAGTTCCAGAGACTCTACTGTAGATCCTTGTCGGCTATCCATTTAAAACCTAGCAGTGGGTGCCTGTCCAACACAAACTCCCCAACTATCTGTTGCTTGTTTCTGTTGCATGCACTGCTTAACTGGAAGGAAACTTTCTATTTTCAAGAGGGGAGGAATTTTTAAGGACAAGATTCAAGATGATCTGCTCAGGTAAAGCACGTGCTTTGTTCTGAGAAAGAAATACAATTTGCTGTTTAAAAAATGATTTATCTCCCTCATTAACCAGAATGGGGTCATGAGGGCGTTATTCTGGAGGATTATTCTGCTTGGCTCCCTGTGACAGTAACAGTGTCTCAGCATGCTACCTTGTCTGTGATTCCGAATCAGTGTGTCACCCTCTCCAACACTCTCTTATGGGGCTAGTAGGGGGAAGATTCTGAATGCTTTGGGCAAAAAGTAAGATAATCTGTCCAGGTTTTGGTCCATTTCAGGCCAGTTTCAGTATTTCCCTGAAACGGAATCAGTTTCACAATTTTCGCAAGGGTGCCTCTATCTTTGCTGGCCCCATGTGCTCCTTTCAGCTCTGCTCGGTGGAGACGTGGTGGCAAGTGGGGATATCCAAGCATGGTAGGAGGAATCACCTTCTTTCCCAGTCTCTGGAAGGAGCTGTTCTAAACTGGTCCAGCTGTCTTCCAAGTGTAGGAAGAGAAGTGTTTGTTGCTGCTGCTGCTGCTAGGTCACTTCAGTCGTGTCTGACTCTGTGCGACCCCATAGAAGGGCAGCCCACCAGGCTCCCCTGTCCCTGGGATTCTCCAGGCAAGAACACTGGAGTGGGTTGCCATTGCCTTCTCCAATGCATGAAAGTGAAAGTGAAGTCGCTCAGTTGTGTAGCACTTAAATGATTGAATGAAGGGATGATGGCTTTAAAATGAGGGAGCTGGGTTGTTGGCAAGAGGAAGCATGATGATAGCCTTGCTGGGAGGGGACTGATGGGCACAGGGGTCTTCAGGGGACAGTGCACGGGAGAGGTGCAGCTGGGACGTGTTGGCAGCCTTCTCACCAGAGGTGTGGCCATTTGCACTAAACTAGAGAGAAGAAACAAGTCTTCAAAAAATAGTTGAGAAAGATGGTTCTTGAGAAGGCCTACCCCCTTGATCTCCTCACTTTTTTTTTTAACTTCTCTTTCTGCTCTGGCTAGGCTCAAAGAGAGCAGCAATTTAAGCCTCTCATTCTTGGAAGAGATGGCTGGCTACCAGTTGCTTGGTCACATATATCATGTGAGTAGCTCTGCTTGACCTGTTCCCAAGGGACTTAGGGGCAGCCTGAGGGGACTAGTCTCTTCCAGCACGCAGGGCAGGTGACAGTCTCTGGTCCTGCCTGCATTCTAAATTGGCCAGGAGACACAGTGAAGGAGTTGCATCTCTCTCTGATATCCCTTCAACACCAGTCCTGGGTGCAGGCAGCTTCATGTCATTGCTGTATTACCTACCCTCTGAAGCCTCAGTTTCCTCATATTTAGGAGATGTGGACTGTGTCATTTGATTTCTCTGTGAGTCCAGGTGTATCATCTCGAGCCTCCTCCTCTCCAGTTCCCCTTTCTGCAGCTCTTTCAGCATCACCTTCTCTGTCCCTCATCACTCTAGTCGCTTACCTGGTACCTGCGTGGTACCCTCAGCTGCTTGGGAGCCCCTCCTCAGTGGTCCTCTCTGGAGACCACCATTCAAGATGACCCAAGGGCAATATGTGAGAAAATAGAGCATCTTGGTTTCAAGATCATCAGCACAGAAAACAAGCTGATACCTAAAAAAAAAAAAAAAAAACACACAAAAAACCCAGTTCTCCCATTTGTCACCCCTATGCAATATGTTTAAAAATCCTCCTTGAAAAGATCCAGCCAAAGATGAGAATTATTTTCAGATTTGTTCCTTTTCCAAGTTTCATCAGAGAGAATTAGCTGAACTGATGTATCAGTTTTCTCCAGAAGAACAGAACCAATAGGGTACATGTATGAAGAAATTTATTTGAAGGAATTGGCTCACAAAATTATGGGGGATGGTAGGTCTGAAATTTGTAGGGCAGACTGGCAGGCTGGAAACTCAGGCAGGAGGTGACAATGAAGTCTTGAGGCACAATAGTCTTTTGGGTTGAAAAATACAATACCATTAGAATGAATTACAAAATATTATCAGGAAACTGACAGAAGCTGAAAGTTGACTTTCAAATGAAAATAATTTATTTATTAAATTATTTTTCCTTCAAAGGTAATCATTGCAGCCAATTTCACAGATGGTTAGATAATATTCTATATGGTGTGATCCCACATGGTGGAGGAAATTCACTTATTCCAAAACTTTTTTTTTTTTGGTGTGTGTGTGTGGGGTTCATCTGTCCTAGATGCTGAAATTCCACAATTAGAGATTCATTCTTTAGCATTAACTCTTTGAGCTCTAGAAAATACTCTAAAAGTTTGCACACAGCAAGGTCCTGATGTAGTTTTGGAAAGGGTTGTGAAGAACTTTCCCAGTAATGAAGCTTGAGTAGTCATCCTTGGGTGGGGCCTCAGTGGACCCCCTCACTGAGCACAAGGAGTAGGAGGTGGGAAGGAAGAGAAGGATCAAGAAAAGGCATATGGGGGAAGGTGAAAGAAGGAGGGTGGGCAGGAGAGAGATGGCCCTGAGGTGGTTACTGGTCAGGACTATTTGAGCTGCGAACATAGAAGCGTAGCTCTTTGGTACCATAACAGCTGGTCTGAACCTAACAAATCAGGTGTAATTAGAGATTCATTCTTTAGCATTAACTCTTTGAGCTCTAGAAAATACTCTAAAAGTTTGCACACAGCAAGGTCCTGATGTAGTTTTGGAAAGGGTTGTGAAGAACTTTCCCAGTAATGAAGCTTGAGTAGTCATCCTTGGGTGGGGCCTCGGTGGACCCCCTCACTGAGCACAAGGAGTAGGAGGTGGGAAGGAAGAGAAGGATCAAGAAAAGGCATATGGGGGAAGGTGAAAGAAGGAGGGTGGGCAGGAGAGAGATGGCCCTGAGGTGGTTACTGGTCAGGACTATTTGAGCTGCGAACATAGAAGCGTAGCTCTTTGGTACCATAACAGCTGGTCTGAACCTAACAAATCAGGTGTCCCCTCTTTTACTAGATGTATGGTCCACCCTTCTGCCCACCTGGACTCATGGCCATCTCCTATTTCTGCCATGACCAACTTGACCCAGTTTGCCTGGGACTCTCCCAGTTTCAACACCAACACTCCTTTCATCAGGGGATCCTCTCTGTCCAAGGAAAACTGGGATGATTGGTGAGCCTCTACACCACCATCACCATGGAAGAACTTAGGGAAGAGCTTCTTTTGTGAATTTACCAAAGGGAGAAACTCTGCCAGGCAATCTTGAGTTTGGAACCCAGGACAGGACTGAGACCCTCAAGGCAGAGAGCCAGGATGCCAGGAAATGACCAGGATGCCAGGAAATGGTCTTCTGGGTGGACAGCACGTTTTTCAGTGCATCTTGTCAGTAACTAAAAATACCGGTGGTGGGAAACCATGTGTCAGTGCCCTCGTGTTGGGACTGCCTATACACTCTCACTAGGAGCCTCAGTCTAGTGCCACGAGTGGCTGAGGGTCAGTAGACTTCAGTTCTTGTCTCAGCTCATCCATTAGATTATGCTGACCTTCAGTAGTTGTTTTTTTCCCCTCTTCAGCCTCCTTGTCTGTAAAATGTTGTGTTCTGTGTTGATGTCACATCCAACTTGTCTGAACAATCCTTGCCTGTTCTCTCCCTAGAACAAAATGGAAGGGCTTCAGCAAGGTGGAGGAGACAGCTGCACCACAGGTAAGGTCTGGAGGAGCCCTTCATGACACTGGGGGCCATGAGCTCAGCACTGGGGCAGGCAACTTCCCACCTGCAGTGCAAGGTACAAGACTAAAGTCACCTGAAGACAAAGAAAATGCATTTCCCCAGGAAATGGAACTTACTAGGCTATTTGCTGTCATACTCTCCTTATTGAGTATATGTTTTTTTTCATAGAAAACTCAGCCATGTGATAAAATGGAGACCAGGCTGGGATAGAAGGAGTTGAAAGTATGGGACAAATATTTAATTCAGTGGTTGTAGGAAGCTTGGAGCATCAAAAAGCCTTCTGGGTGGGAACTGAATAGGGGGAAGGTTCTGGAAAGGTTGGAAAAGTCCAGCATCCTGGAAGGATCAATCCTAAAGACTTTGGCCATCCTGGGTGATTTATTCTACCAGCACTGTGTGAGCTCCCTTTTTCTCTATGTAAGAGTATTTACTTTGAGCCCAGGCCCGTGGTGAGAATTGAGGGTGTGGCAGCCAAATTGATCGAGGTGTGCTAGTCCTTTCTTTCGTTCTCTTCTTCCTCAAGAGGCATGTATTACTCTTTTTGTCAGTTAAAATTGCTAAAACAAATAGCAGAGATTGGGTGGTAATCAAGAAATATTTATTTCTGACTGTCCTGGAGCTTGGGAGGTCCAAGGTCAAGGTGTGGGGGATTTGGTGTCTGGGGAGAAGCCACTTCCTGGTTGCTGTGTCCACATCTGATGGAGAGAGAGTAGTCTCTTTCTTTTCTTTGATGTTGTTCAGTCGCTAAGTGGTGTCCGACTCTTTGCAACCCCAAGGACTGCAGCATGCCTGACCTGGACAGGCTTCCCTGTTCTTCACCATCTCCCAGAGTTTGCTCAAACTCGCATCCATTGAGTCAGTGATGCCATTCAACCATCTCATCCTCTGTCGCCCCTTCTCCTCCTGCTCTCAGTGTTTCCCAGCATCAGGGCCTTTTCCAATGAGTTGGGTCTTTTCCAAAGAGTTGGCTCTTTGCATCAAGTGGCCAAAATATCGGAGCATCAGTTTCGGCATCAGTCCTTATAATGAATATAGTCCTTTCTTTCTTAGAAGGACACTAATTCCATCATGGAGTTCCATCCTCATGCCATCATCTAGACCTCATCACCTGACCATCAGTGACCATCACGTTGAGGATCAATGTTTCACATATGAATTTTTTTGAGGGGGACACATTCAGTCCATAGAGATTGCACATTAACTTTTCACATGCTCTGACAGGTGGAGGAGGAGAGAGCTTAAGTCCAGGATCATCTGCATTGAGGATCATCCTGGTAGGGAAAACAGGCAGCGGGAGAAGTGCCACCGGGAACAGCATCCTCTGCCAGCCTGTGTTTGAGTCCAAGCTGGGGGCCCAGTCGGTGACCAGGAAGTGTCAGAGGGCAACAGGCATGTGGAATGGGAGGACCATCCTGGTGGTGGACACGCCCCCCATCTTTGAGGCCGAGGCCCAGGATCAAGAGGTGTATGAGAACATTGGGTCCTGCTATCTGCTGTCGGTGCCAGGGCCCCACGTGCTCCTGCTGGTGACCCAGCTGGGGCGCTTCACCGAGCAGGACATGGTGGCCGTGACCAGGGTGAAGGAGGTCTTTGGGGCAGGAGCCGAGAGATACATGGTCATCCTGTTCACTTGCAAGGAAGACTTAGATGGTGGATCCTTGGATGAATACGTGGCAAACACAGACAACCTCAGGCTGAGGAGCCTGGTTCGGGAGTGCGGGCAGAGATACTGTGCCTTCAACAACCGGGCCTCTGGGGACGAGCAGAGAGAGCAGCTGGCTGAGCTGATGGCCATGATTGAGGGGCTGGAGCGGGAGCACCAGGGTGCCTTCCTCACCAATGAGCTTTTCTTTGATGCACAGATGCTGCGGCAGATGGGAGGTGGAGCCCATGGGGAAGGTCAGAGGCGCTACCTGGACAAGGTACGGCTGCAGGTTGCAAAGCAAAAGCAAGGCCTGAAAGAGGCTGAGAGAAGCTGTGCCTTCAAGACAGTCTTCCGACTCAGAGCCTGGATCGTTGTGAATTATGAGCTTTGTGTTTGTCTTGTTTGGTGCAGTTTACTTTTTCTTCTTATTCTACTGATCATCCTGTACCATCTTTAATTCTGTGTGATGTCTGTGTGGCAGAGCCATTTCTCAAATATCACCTCATGGATTCATTGTTTAATTCAGAAATAAAGTCTCCCGGTCTGCAGAGGACATGGTTTGTTGTCTCTGCAGCTCCCATGACCCTCTTTCCTTGTAGATTTCTGGCTTGGTTCATGCCTCCACTGCTTCCTTGGTGAAGTCACATGCTTCAGAGCAAGACAACAACTGAGTTTCAGGGATGCCTGAATGGTGTGTGCACCATCCCATTTTCTTTGCAGTGAAGAGCTCAGTCATGGGCCTGAGATCAAAGTTGAGCCAATGGGAAGTGAGTAAAAGGCTGTAGAGGTGGGCCCAGGAGGTATCTCCTTACCCAGGAGAGACCCCTATAGAGAGACAGTCTCTTCTTCCTCAGGACACTATGGCATCTGAGTGCAAGGCATGGAAAGACAGCAACCATGTGAGGTTGAAGGCAAAATGTTAGGGTTCACAAGGGGCTCATAGCATATAGTTAAAATATGGCCCATTGTGGTGACCTGACAAACAAGAGATGAAGTTTTTCCTGAAGGCAATATCCTGTTTCTCCCTGCTGGTGCCAGTTTCTCAAGTCTGTGTGACCACTATGCTATGAGACCCCTTCAACTGCGTGACCACAAGACCCCAGCTTCGGGCTAAACATAAACTAAGGACCCCTCCCTTCCGGATGCGGTTACCCATCGATAAGTATAAGAAGGGTTGTTTGTAAAGGGAAGGCACTGGTTTTTCTCTAAAGCCAGTTTCTTTCTTTCTTTCTTCCTATAATGAATCTTTCTCTGCCTGAATGCCTGGTTTTCAGAGAGAAAACTCTCTTTTTCTTTGCATTCGCCTTGTATTCCTGGTGCCAAAACCCAGGAGGGAAGACCCACCATGGCTAGGTGGGCTCCTCTCCTGAGCTCACCTTTGCTGGTTCCCTCCCTTGGACCTCACCATGATTGAGGGGCTGGAGCGGGAGCACCAGGGTGCCTTCCTCACCAATGAGCTCTTCTTTGATGCACAGATGCTGCGGCAGATGGGAGGTGGAGCCCATGGGGAAGGTCAGAGGCGCTACCTGGACAAGGTACGGCTGCAGGTTGCAAAGCAAAAGCAAGGCCTGAAAGAGGCTGAGAGAAGCTGTGCCTTCAAGACAGTCTTCCGACTCAGAGCCTGGATCGTTGTGAATTATGAGCTTTGTGTTTGTCTTGTTTGGTGCAGTTTACTTTTTCTTCTTATTCTACTGATCATCCTGTACCATCTTTAATTCTGTGTGATGTCTGTGTGGCAGAGCCATTTCTCAAATATCACCTCATGGATTCATTGTTTAATTCAGAAATAAAGTCTCCCGGTCTGCAGAGGACATGGTTTGTTGTCTCTGCAGCTCCCATGACCCTCTTTCCTTGTAGATTTCTGGCTTGGTTCATGCCTCCACTGCTTCCTTGGTGAAGTCACATGCTTCAGAGCAAGACAACAACTGAGTTTCAGGGATGCCTGAATGGTGTGTGCACCATCCCATTTTCTTTGCAGTGAAGAGCTCAGTCATGGGCCTGAGATCAAAGTTGAGCCAATGGGAAGTGAGTAAAAGGCTGTAGAGGTGGGCCCAGGAGGTATCTCCTTACCCAGGAGAGACCCCTATAGAGAGACAGTCTCTTCTTCCTCAGGACACTATGGCATCTGAGTGCAAGGCATGGAAAGACAGCAACCATGTGAGGTTGAAGGCAAAATGTTAGGGTTCACAAGGGGCTCATAGCATATAGTTAAAATATGGCCCATTGTGGTGACCTGACAAACAAGAGATGAAGTTTTTCCTGAAGGCAATATCCTGTTTCTCCCTGCTGGTGCCAGTTTCTCAAGTCTGTGTGACCACTATGCTATGAGACCCCTTCAACTGCGTGACCACAAGACCCCAGCTTCGGGCTAAACATAAACTAAGGACCCCTCCCTTCCGGATGCGGTTACCCATCGATAAGTATAAGAAGGGTTGTTTGTAAAGGGAAGGCACTGGTTTTTCTCTAAAGCCAGTTTCTTTCTTTCTTTCTTCCTATAATGAATCTTTCTCTGCCTGAATGCCTGGTTTTCAGAGAGAAAACTCTCTTTTTCTTTGCATTCGCCTTGTATTCCTGGTGCCAAAACCCAGGAGGGAAGACCCACCATGGCTAGGTGGGCTCCTCTCCTGAGCTCACCTTTGCTGGTTCCCTCCCTTGGACCTCACCAAGAAACTGGGATGAGCCCTGGGGACGGGATTCTCCACTTGCCTTGCTGGACTGACATCCACACCCTGGTTCAAATTTCACTGGCTGCAGAGATGGGTGAATTTGGCCCTCTCGGATCCTCTTTCTCTGGTCTGGTTTTTGAAGTCCTAGCACTAGGTGGAGGATCCCCATGGCCTTGGGCTCTGGTCTCACTTTGAAATAGGGGACGTCCATTTCCAGGTAGACCCTGTCGCTGTCTGAGAAGGCCTTGAGAATGGGAATGCCTTTCCTCTCTGAACTTTCTTCTCGTTTTACCTCACTCTGGTTTGCCCTCCTTCCCTTTTGATTGTAACAAGAAATTCTCAGCCCCAACCTACAAAGCTATGGCTTTTCCAGTAGTCATGTATGGATGTGAGAGTTGGATTATAAAGAAAGCTGAGTGCTGAAGAATTGATGCTTTTGAACTGTGGTGTTGGAGAACATTCCTGAGAGTCTCTTGGACTGCAAGGAGATCCAACCAGTTCATCCTAAAGGAAATCAGTCCTGACTATTCATTGGAAGAACTGATGTTGAAGCTTAAACTCCAATACTTTGACCACCTGATTCAAAGAACTGATTCATTGGAAAAGACCCTGATGCTGGGAAAGATTGAAGGCAGGAGGAGGAGGGGATGACAGAGGATGAGATGGTTGGATGGCATCACTGACTCAGTGGACATGAGTTTGAGTAAACTCCGGGAGTTGGTGATGGACAGGGAGGCCTGGTGTGCTGCACTCCATGAGGTCACAAAGAGTCAGACATGACTGAGTGACTGAACTGAGCTGAACTGAACTGAGTTGAACTGAACTGAATCTACAAAATCTAACCCTTTAGGCTGCCTTCTCCAAAATTTAAAAACCTTGGGTTTTCAAGAAGAAACAAAGCTAAAGCGACTCACTTATTACTCGCACACTGTATGGCCACAATATCGACTGGAAAATAGGTCCCAGTGGCCAGAAAAAGGAACTCTCAATTACAGCACTTTATGGGACCTAAGTAACTTCTGCCACCACAATGCAAGAGGCCACAGATCCCTTCTGTTCAGGCTTTCTTCACTTCCTGCCCTTGGCCCTCTCTCTGTGCTTCCTGTTCACTTCTCAGATACTTTTCGCCCATTCTGGGCCACGTCCCCCTAATACTATATTTCCTGATCCTTGTTGGGATTTTTCCTCCTCTTCTTCTGACACTTCTGACCACAGTGCATCTCCTATCCCCTCTAATCCTATCATAGCAGACCTGGTTCCACGTTCCCCCTCTCCTCTTGCCTTCTGAACCTCCTCCATGCCTATTTCTGAAAAGAGCTCTGGGATTTCAGCTCCACCTCCACTTCCTATGACCAGAGTCTCATGTCCCCATCCCGACCTCCCTAAATCCCCTCCTCAGTCCTGGCTGCATGGCCTTGAAGAAACAGGACTCTGAATCCCTTCTCACTCCCTTTCTTCCCTTGCAAGAGGTAGCTGGTACAGAAGGCATTGTTTGGGTACACATCCCATGCTCGCTCTCCGTCCCATTCTCCCTCTCTGATTGATCTCACATCGAAAAACATCTTGGCTCTCTTTCCTCTGACCCTGACACTTATTTAAAAGAATGTAAATACCCAATCTTATGACTTGACCTGGCATGATATTTACATTTTTCTCTCCTCTATCCTCCTCCCAGAAGAAAAAGAACAAGTCTGGCAAGCTTCTTGAGCTCATGCCCATGAAGCGTATCAAACTGATGATACTCAGCCTGTAGACTCAGCTGCCATTCCTGGGGATGACCCTAACTGGGACTACCAGGCAGGGCGTCCGGGGTTAACAGTCCATAATCATATGGTGACTTGCCTTATTGCAGACCTCCAAAAAGCAGGACATAAAGCTGTTAACTTTGATAAATTCAGAGAAATAACTCAAAGACCAGGTGAAAATCCAGCATAATTTCTAGCTAGATTAACAGAAGCCCTGAAAAAGTATGCAAAATTAGATCCAACTTCAACATAAGTTACTATTGTCCTTAATAGCCATTGATGGCATCACCAACTCGATGGACATGAATCTGAGTAAACTCCAGAATTTGGTGATGGACAGGGAGGCCTGGCATGCTGCAGTCCATGGGGTCACAGAGTTGGACATGACTGAGTGACTGAACTGACCCATTTTATTTCCCAATCATACCCAGACATTCAAAGAGAGATAAAAAAGGCAGAGGAGGGCCCTTGAACCTCTCAATGAGATCTTTTAAATTTGGCTTTTAAAATTTTCAATAACTTGGATGAATAGGCAAAACTAGAAAAGGCTCAAAGAGATCAGGCCTCAGCCACTGCCTTACATGGCTCCAAACCTCAATCCTCTGACAGAGAAAAGAAATCACCTAGGCCCTGTTACAAGTGTGGTAAAGAAGGGCACTGGGCTCGCTCATGCCCAAAGCCCAGGCCCCCTCTGGGTCCAAGTCCTAACTATGGCATAAAGGGACATTGGAAGGAAGATTGCCCTAATCCCCCTCTAGGGATCCAGACATTGTCTCCCAGTCCCAAGGAGGAGTCCTTGGATCCAGCTCTCCCTGGCCTCCTTGGACTCACCACTGAAGACCAAAGGTGCCCAGGGCCCCAGGCCCCAACTCTCGTCACCTCTACGGGCCCAGGGTGACTCTCACAGTGGCAGGTTAGCCGATCTCTTTTCTTATCAATACGGGGGCCACCTATTCTGCCATGCCTGCTTATTCCAGAAAAAGCCTCTCAGATCTCTTTTGTGAGGGTTGATGTTTAGTGTCTATACCACAGATTACCAAACCTCTGCCTTGCACACTTCAAAATACCCCATTCTCTCATTTTCCCCTCATACTCCCAAAATGCCCCACTCTAATCCTTGGAAGAGATCTGCTCTCCAAATTCAAGGCTTTCCTCCCTATTCCAAATATTTCTCCCTGACCTGGCCTGGCTACTGCTCCTCAAACCTACTATTTCTTCGCCTCCCCCATTATCCTCCTCCATAAACCCTATAGACTGGGATACTGATAACCTGTCCATCGCCTCCCACCATACTCCCATTTATATTCATCTAAAAGATCCAACAAAGTTTCCCAATCAACCTCAATACCCTATTTCCCAAATACACCAACAGGGATTAAGCCCATCATCTCTAAGCTGCTGCATCAGAGTCTCTTGTGCCCTATCACTCTCCTTATAACATGCCTATCCTTCTGTCAAAAAGCCAAATGGCTCCTACCTCCTGTTTCAAGACTTGAGACTTATTAGTGCTGCTGTTCTCCGCACTGACCCAATAGTCCCAAATCCCTATACTCTTCTCTCCCTTATTTCTCCTTCTACCAACTATTTCACTATCCTGGACCTCAAGGATGCATTTTTCACCATCCTTTTACACCCAGACCCTCAAGATCTTTTCGCTTTTACCTGGACTGATCCAGACAGTCATTGCACCCAGTGATTAACTTGGACTGTCCTTCCCCAAGCATTCCTTGATAGTCTTCATTTCTTTGGCCAAGCTTGGCCTCAGACTTAACCTCCCTCAATCTTGTCCCAAGCTCTATCCTCCAATATGTAAGTGATCTTCTCCTTTGTAGCCCCTCACTCATACACTCTCAATGATATACAACTCCTCAACTTCCTAGCTCATCGGGACTATCAAGTATCCCCTCCATTCCCCTTCCTGAGGTCATCTATCCTGGAGTTCTCCTGTCACCAACAAAGAGACATATAACTACTAATAGAAAGCCCTTATATCTGCCTGATTACTCCCTACATCAAAAATAAAAATTCTGTCCTTTTGGGCTTGGCTGGGTATCTACACCTCTGGATCCCCAGTTTTGCCCTCCTAGCACAACCCCTATACCAAGCTACCCAGGGGGATCTTTTGGAGCCTCTTGGACCTAAGTCCAATGCCTGTTCAGCCTTTAATGCTCTAAAACGAGCTATTCTGTCAGCCCCAGCTTTAACACTGCCTGATCTTTCTCGCCCTTTCATACTCTACACTACTGCGAGACATAAAATTGCCCTAGGAGTCTTAGGACAGATGCAGGGCCCTTCCTTTGCCCCCACTGCTTGTCTGTCAGAACAACTGGATGCCACCGTACAGGGATGGCCAGCCTGCCTGCGTGCTCTGGCCACAGCTACACTTCTCACTCAAGAAAGCAAAAAACTTACTTTGGGGACACCCACGGTCATTCGCTCACAACATGACCTTAAGGACTTAACCCTCACGCAAGACCCTGGCTCTTCTATCACCTTCTCGTATCCAACTAATTCATGTCACCCTCCTAGAATCTCCCGAGTTCTCTTTTGAATGCTGCCCTACTCTCAACCCCACCACCCTCATCCCTAATTTTTCTGAGCCTCCAAGTCACACTTGCAATGAGACATTAGAAGACTTGATGCCTCATTTCTCCCATATCTCTTCAGCCCCTTTCAATAACCCTGATTTTACTTGATACATCTCTATTCCTCCTAACAACCAAACCTTCCCTATCAGACTAATCCACAACCGAACCAAACAATCAGTTCAATTCATTCTCTTATTGATATGCGTAGGAAGAGCATTGGGAATTGGAACAGGGACTGCAGGGCTCACGACCTCTTTAAACTACTGCCACAGCCCCTCTAAGGGTCTTACTGAGAGCCTGGAAGTAGCTGCTGGCCTTATCACTCTCCAGGGCCAATAGATTCCCTGACAGCTGTGGTCCTTCAAACCAGGAGAGGATTAGACCTTCTCACAGCAGAAAAAGGAGGCCTTTGGTTTTTCATAGACTAAGTCTGTTGCTTCTACATCAATAAGTCAGTTCAACTCAGTTCAGTCACTCAGTCGTGTCTGACTCTTTGTGACCCCATGAATCGCAGCATGCCATGCCTCCCTGTCCATCACCAATTCCTGGAGTTTACCCAAACTCATGTCCATCGAGTCGGTGATGCCATCCAGCCATCTCATCCTCTGTTGTCCCCTTCTCCTCCTGCCCCCAATCCCTCCCAGCATCAGGGTCTTTTTCAAGGAGTCAGCTCTTCCCATGCGGTAGCCAAAGTATTGGAGTTTCAGCTTCAGCATCAGTCCTTCCAATGAACACCCAGGACTGATCTCCTTTAGGATAGACTGGTTGGATTTCCTTGCAGTCCAAGGGACTCTCAAGAATCTTCTCCAATAACGCAGTTCAATAAGTAGGGTGTTGCAAAACAGGCAGCAAGGAATCTGACAAACAGGGCCTTAAGAATACATCAACATCTTAATAAATTATGGGAAAACTGGCTAAGCAATTAGGATTGGATGCCATGGGTCCTACCTTTACTGAGCCCCCTTCTCATATTAACCCTTATTCTGACTTTCGGCCCCTGTCTAATGTGTCTTTTTTCTCCAGGACTGCCTATGAGCTTTCACCAGCCAGACTGTTCATGTGCTACTTCTAACTCACTCCAATTATCACAAGCTTTGAGCCCACTCTGACTTACCTTAATCCACATTCCAGCCTATTCTTATGTTACCCCATGAGAACACCCCAAACTGTTGCAGGAAGGGGACCCCTTCCAGGGCCTGAAACTAGGCTCTTGTCTAACAGTTGGAAATGAATTGTCCAAGGAGACACATGTGCTAACAAAGCAAGAGATTTTATTGGGAAAGGGCGTCGGGTGGAGAGCAGTAGTGTAAGGGAACCCAGGAGAACAGCTCTGCCGCGTGGCTCATAGTCTTGATTTTATGGTGATGGGATTAGTTTCCTGCTTGTCTTTAGCCAATCATTCGGGCTCAGAGTTCTTACTGGTGGTGCATGCCTTGTTCAGCCAATATGGATGCCAGGGAGAAGGATTCTTAGAGGAGGTTGGATATGTAGTGTCTCCTTTTGACCTTTCCTGAACTCTTCTAGTTGGTGGAGGCTTATTAGTTCCGTGTTCCTTATCAGAACCTCCTGTTGTAAAACAACTCACACAAATGGTGCTTGGCCAGGGTGGGTGGTTTCAATCAGTGTGCTCCCTGTGACAAAACCAGCACAAAGCAGATACAGAAGCCTGACCTTCAGCACTTACCCTATATCAAAAAGGCTGCAATGTCAGGGTTCACAAGGGGCTCATAGCGTATAGTTAAAAGATGGCTCATTGTGGTGCCCTGAAGTCACAGTGAACACAATGCCCTGGTGGGCATCCTGTTTTTCCTGAAGGCAGTATCCTGTTTCTCCTTGCTGGTGCCAGTTTCTCAAGACTATGTGACCACTCAGCTGTGAGATCCCTTCAACTGCGTGACCACAAGACCCCAGCTTCGGGCTAAAGATAAACTAAGGCCTCCTTCCTTCGGGGCATGATTACCCATCAATAAGGTATAAGAAGGGTTGGCTGTAAAGGGAGGGCATTGGTTTTCCTCTAAAGCCAGTTACTTTCTTCTAAAGCCAGTTACTTTCTTTCTTTCTTCCTACAGTGACTCTTTCTCTGCCTGAATGCCTGGCTTACTCTCTTTTTCTCCATGGTCACCTTACCCAACACTTCAAAGCTGAGCAGAGTAATGGAATCAACCCTAGCCCCTGAATCAACCAGCCCTGAAGCCCACCCCATCTCTGATTTCTTGTTATGTCCGCCAATAAATTCCTTTATTACTTAAGCCATTGGAGTTTGGGGTCTCTTTTATCTTCATTTGAAAACATTTGAACTAATAAAGAGTTCTTCATATCTCTTTAAAAGAAATCCGGAAATTTATCAGAACACCCATGTTTTCATGCTTCCTGCCAAAAAAGTGAATCGAGACTAAATAAATGAATTTCTCTTTTATCAGGTGACAGGGAGGACCTCTGCCTATATCTAAAGCTCCTACTTCAAGAAATGGAAGTTCACTGCATTCCAAGAATGTGAAAAACCCCTGGAATGAATTATTCTGAAAATAACAAAATGAGGGGCAGATAAAATGGGATGGCCCCCAGGTGGGTTTTTCTGTGCTTCCTTCACCTTTTGAGGGAGACTCAGTGCTCATATTTGAAGTTTCCAAGAGATTACATTGTGGAACATCCATGTGTAAGTAAGGTGGAGCATGACCCTGTCTTTCCCTCTACTGCAAAATATTCCTGGGTTCACCCTCCAGCTTTACTCCCCTAGAAAGTCAGCAAAGGTGGAATGCCATCTGGCTCACTGAGAACCTCTGCTCCTGGGGCGAGAGATGCTTCCTCATTGTGGGGAGGCCTGGGAACTGACCATCTGCATCTCTGGAGGGAGGCCATCCTCCAGCAGCCCTGCTCCCAAATACTTTCTTTAGTGAACTTCCCTGGTCCAGTGCCTTCCCTGGAGGGAGGAGGAGACTGCCCAGCCCAGAGGGCTTCAAGGTTGACTCCACTGGATCTGAAGTCTCCACCTTCCTCTGCTCAGCCCAGTCTCCTCTGAGGCCCGGGCAGTGGGGGGAGCCAGAGTCCCCGGGAGGCTGACAGAAAACTGGCTCCTTCTCAACCTTGATATCAGTGCCACTCTGTGTCAATTCACCCCGTCAGTGCCCCATTCCTGTCATGTCCTCTCCATCCCCACGCCTCCCATTAGGGCTCAGGCCCTGATGGATGGCTGAGATGGAATTCTTTTATTCTGAGAGTGATGCCATGTACCTAGGCTCACACATGTTTAGTCTAAGTGTGATCTTCCTGAAATTCCTAACCTGCTTAAAAACCTCGGGGAGAAAGCCCTTGAACCCACCCAGGGCTCCACCCAGCTTGGTCCCCCACTCCTCCTCCAGTGATTCTCAATCTCCTGCCTGACCCAGCATTATGGGTTGGGGCACAGACTTGGATTACTGTGATTCTGAATGCTTGCCTGCTCCCTCTGCCTGAAGTCAGTCCTGGAGGGAGGGGCTGGGACATTTCTAGAAGCCCTAGCCCCACCCTGGCCACGGTGCCTCTGCCCCTCAAGCCTGTACTCTCTTTCCAGTTGACATCCCACCATGAACAAGTTTCTCTCACACCCATTTTTAGTTTAATTTATTCCTTGGCTGCACTGGGTTTTGGTTGCTGCCGGGGCTTTCTCTAGTCGTGACCAGCGAGGGCTACTCTGGCTTCCCTGTGTGGACGCTCACTTCCGGCTCACCCTCGTTTTTATATGCCTTCCTCCCTCTACCACACAGGCGCCTTTGGCCTTACTTCTCTCAGATCCCTGGTGCCCAGCAGAGACCCCGACATTGGGCACTCAGCTACTTGTCAGTGGAGCAGGACTGGATGAAGTCAAGGAAGGGAGAGGCCAACTTGGGTCGGACAGTTTGGGAAGACCGCATCGAGGAGGAGGTCCTTGGTCTGAGAACTCCGAGGTGCTTGGTGTTTCAAGGGTTTGAGGAGCTCACACATAACACTCCTTGCACAGATTGGAATCAGTTATGGAATAGCACTGTTGAGATAAACCATACCTTTATCACCAGTGCGGACATGGACAATGAGCTTGGGCATCATTTACCTACCCAGTCACAGGCTGCCTATGCGACCGTGGCTCTCCCCTACAGGGTATGAAGGCATGGGCAGCTATCCCATGGAAGAAGTTGGGAAGGGGTCACCCAGACCTTTCCTCATCTGATTTCCTCTTTCCACTGATTTGGTGACCTCTGCTCAGACTTTACCTGCTTCTCTTTTTACCAGTGAAATGTGCAATGCCACCTTTTCCCTAAAGTTCTGCAAATATCACACACGATTGTGCTGACCTTGGGTTCAAGGTGTTCCACAACATCCCAGCTCAACCCATGATGAAAAATCTCTAAAATGGGAGTGGGCAAACCACAGCCTGCAGAGCAAATCAAGGCTGAGGCCATCTCTGTATAACCTGTGAGCTGAGGAGGGCTTTTACATTTTTAAAAAGGGTGAATAAATAAAAAGAAGAAGAATGTTTCATTGCCACATATGAAAAGTTCATGCAATTCAAATTTCTAAACTTGTAGGGAATGCAGCCTTGCAGGTCACTTCCTTCTTGTCCAGGGTGGCTTTCCTGCTCAAGAGGACGGTTGAGTGTTGAAAGAGACCAGATGGCTGGCTAACCTGACTTCCTACACTTATCATCTGGCTCTCATCCAGCCCTGCTCTAAGGATTTCTGGTTCTTGATTTCCCAGTGGCTATCAGAGATCTTCCTCCCTACCTCATCTCCAAAACCTTCTTCCTTTCTCCCCCAGCCTCTTCACATCCCAGAGATGTCCCAGAACATCCTAGTCTTTCTCTCTTGTGGAGTGTATAATTTTTTTTTTTTTTACAACCTACAAGGAAGTCAGAGTATCTTTCATATAAAATAAGCAATTTCAACTGTAAAAAGTAGGTCCCTGGTAAGATGCTCACATAGCGTGTCAGTCCACTCATTTTCCTTTATGCAAACTCCTCGATATTTCTTGATGGCGTACATTTAGTTTATTATTTGCCTTCACCATCTTAAACACAACAGAAAGGGAATTTTTTTCCCCCTTTGGATTTTATTTACCTAAAAAACAACTGAAGAAAAGGGATGGCATGTCTGATGCAAGGAAGCAAAACTGTAAGTGAAATTATGTAAAAAGCAAATAAAGTTCCTGATCAACATAGTTACCAGTTCAGTTTAGTCACTCAGTCGTGTCTGATTCTTTGCGACCCCATGAACTGCAGCACACCAGGCCTCCCTGTCCATCACCAACTCCTAGAGTCCACCCAAACCCATGTCCATTGAGTCAGTGAAAGGCTGACTCTGAAAGAAATGGAAGCTGACAGCAGATGTCAGCTGAAAATGCTCAGCCTTGATGGGTACTACACAAAATAATTACAATGGCAAGAAAAATCAGAAGGCACAGGACAAGAAGAACAAATATTTTGGTATGAGAAACGATCCAGGATTTCAGTCGGAGGAGCACCTTAAAGGCACAGTTTCCCTCAGCCTCGTTCAGATCTTGTTTTTGCTTTGCAACCTGCAGCCGTACCTTGTCCAGGTAACGTCTCTGACCTTCTCCACGGGCGCCACCTCCCATCTGCCGCAGCATCTGTGCCTCAAAGAAGAGCTCATTGGTGAGGAAGGCGCCCTGGTGCTCCCGCTCCAGCCCCTCAATCACGGCCATCAGCTCGGCCACCTGCTCTCTCTGCTCGTCCC
>SJYC01045926.1:0-34711 GCA_006408675.1 Madoqua kirkii
CCCCACAACCTCTACCTCCCAACCCCCAGCGCACTCAGGGATGCTTCCTGTCGGAGACAGAGATCTCAAGCGCCTCGCCCCCTCTCATTTCCTCTTTCAGATGTGAGAGAAGAAAAGAAGTGATGTTTGGATTGTTAAGAGAGCAAAATATGGACCCCCCAACTCCCCGTCTCTCACCCCTCGTGGCTAAAGCTCACTGGTTGCCTCCGTGGGCGTGTTGGTTTATCTCCGAGAACTTCTTTACCCTCAGTGCAAAATGGAGCAAGGTGCAGAACAGGAAACAATGGAACCCTCTTCCTTTCCAGAAACTGCGGAACTGGGAGGCAGAGAGCCACTGTCCTTGTCTTTTGTTTTGGGGGTTGGAGTGTCTGTTCTTAGGGAGTGTGTGTGTGTGTGTGTGTGTGTGTGTGTGTGTGTGTGATTTTTGAGGCGTGGTAGGCAGTTCTTTTTGACTGTGTGGATTACAACAAACTCTGGAAAATTTTTCAAGAGATGAGAATTCCATACCATCTTATTTGTCTCCTGAAAACTGATGTTTTTGAACTGTGGTGCTGGTATGTGGGTCAAGAAGCAACAGTTAAAACTGGACATGAAACAACTGACTGCTTCAAAACTGGGAAAGGAGTACATCAAGGACATATTGTCACCCTGCGTATTTAACTTATACCCAGAATATGCTATGCTTTGCTTAGTTGCTCTGTCCTGTCTGACATTTTGCAACCCCATGGACTGAAGCCCACTAGGCTCCTCTGCCCATGGGGATTTCCAGGCAGGAATATTGGAGTGGGTTGCCATGCCCTCCTCCAGGAGATCTTCCCAATCCAGAGACTGAGCCCAGCTTTCACTCATTGCAGGTGGATTTTTTCTCCGTGTGAGTCACCAGGGAAGCCCAAAGATACTGGCATAGGTAACCTATCCCTTCTCCGGGGGAAATTCCTCAGCCAGGAATTGAACTGGTGTCTCCTGGGTTGCCATGGTAAAGAGTCTGCCTGCAATGAGGGAGACCCGTATTCGATCCCTGGGTTGGGAATATACCTTGGAGAAGAGAATGGCAACCCACTCCGGTATTCTTGCCTGGAAAATCCCATGGATAGAGGAGCCTGGCAGACTACAGTCCACAGCATTGCAAAAAGTCAGACATGACTGAGCAACTTCACTTTCACTTTCTCTTGCGTTGCTGGCAGATTCTTTACTAGCTGAGCTACCTGGGAAGCCCTATAAGCAGAATACATCATGTGAAATGCTAGGTTGGATGAATCACAAGCTGGAATCAAGATTGACAAGAGGAATAGCAACAGCCTTAGATATGCAGATGATACCACTCTAATGGCACAAAAAACTACCGCACAGTTGCACTCATCTCACAAGCTAGTAAAGTAATGCTCAAAGTTCTCCAAGTCAGGCTTCAGCAATACGTGAACCATGAACTTCCTGATGTTCAAGCTGGTTTTAGAAAAGGCAGAGGAATCAAAGGTCAAATTGCCAACATCTGCTGAATCATGGAAAAAGCAAGAGAGTTCCAGAAAAACATTTATTTCTGCTTTATTGACTATGCCAAAGCCTTTAACTGTGTGGATCACAGTAAACTGTGGAAAATTCTGAGAGAGATGGGAATACAAGACCACCTGACCTTCCTCTTGAGAAACCTGTATGCAGGTCAGGAAGCAACAGTTAGAACTGAATATGAAACAACGGATTGGTTCCAAATAGGAAACGAAGTACTTCAAGGCTGTATATTGTCACTCTGCTTATTTAACTTATATGCAGAGTATATGATGAGAAATGCTGGACTGGAAGAAGCACAAGCTGGAATCAAGATTGCCAGGAGAAATATCAATAACCTCAGATATGCAGATGACATCACCCTTATAGCAGAAAGTGAAGAGGAACTAAAAAGCCTGTTGATGAAAATGAAAGAGGAGAGTGAAAAAGTTGGCTTAAAGCTCAACATTCAGAAAACGAAGATCATGGCATCTGGTCCGACCACTTCAGGGGAAATAGATGGGGAAACAGTGGAAACAGTGTCAGACTTTAGTTTTTTGGGCTCCAAAATCACTGCAGATAGTGACTGGAGCCATGAAATTAAAAGACGATTACTCCTTGGAAGAAAAGTTATGACCAACTTAGACAGCATATTCAAAAGCAGAGACATTACTTTGCCGACTAAGGTCCTTCTAGTCAAGGCTATGGTTTTTCCAGTGGTCATGTGTGGATGTGAGAGTTGGACTGTGAAGAAGGCTGAGCACCAAAGAATTGATGCTTTTGAACTGTGGTGTTGGAAAAGACTCTTGAGAGTACCTTGTACTGCAAGGAGATTCAACCAGTCTATTCTGAAGGATATCAGCCCTGGGATTTCTTTGGAAAGAATGATGCTAAGGCTTAAACTCCAGTACTTTGGCCACCTCATGCGAAGAGTTAACTCATTGGAAAAGACTCTGATACTGGGAGAGATTGGGGGCAGGAGGAGAAGGGGATGACTGAGGATGAGATGGCTGGATGACATCACTGACACAATGGATGTGAGTCTGAGTGAACTCTAGGAGTTGGTGATGGACAGGGAGGCCTGGCGTGCTGGGATTCAAGGGGTCACAAATAGTTGGACATGACTAAGTGACTAAACTGATCTGAACTGAATGGCACAAAGCTAAGAGGAACTAAAGAGCCTCTTGATGAGGGTGAAAAAGAAGAGTGAAAAAGTTGGCTTAAAACCCAGCATTCAAAACACTAACCTCATGGCATCCAGTCCCATCACTTTATGGGAAATAGAAGAGGAAAAAGTAGGAGCAGTGACAGATATTATTTTCTTGGGCTCCAAAATCACTGCAGCCACAAAATTAGAGGATGTTTGCTCCTTGGAAAGAGAGCTATGACAAGCCCAGACAGCGTATTAAAAAACAGACATCACTTTGTCATTAAAGGTTCACATAGTCAAAGCCATGGTTTTTCCATTAGTCATATACAAATGTGAAAGTTGGACCATAAAGAAGGCTGAGCACTGAAGAACTGATGCTTTTAAATTGTGGTGCTGCGGAAGACTCTTGAGAGTCTCATGGACACCAAGGAGATCAAACTAGTTAACTCTAAAGGAAATCAGCCCTGAATATTCATTGGAAGGACTGATGTTAAAGCTGAAGCTCCTATACTTTGGCCATTTGTAGTTAAGAGCTGCTGCTGCTAAGTCACTTTAGTCGTGTCAGATTCTGTGCAACCCCATTGATGCTTTTAAATTGTGGTGCTGCGGAAGACTCTTGAGAGTCTCATGGACACCAAGGAGATCAAACTAGTTAACTCTAAAGGAAATCAGCCCTGAATATTCATTGGAAGGACTGATGTTAAAGCTGAAGCTCCTATACTTTGGCCATTTGTAGTTAAGAGCTGCTGCTGCTAAGTCACTTTAGTCGTGTCAGATTCTGTGCAACCCCATAGGTGGCAGCCCACCAGGCTCCCCCGTCCCTGGGATTCTCCATGCAAGAACACTGGATTGAGTTGCCATTTCCTTCTCCAGTGCATGAAAGTGAAAAGTGAAAGTGAAGTCGTTCAGTTGTGTCCGACTCTTTGCGACCCTATGGACTGCAGCCTACCAGGCTCCTCCACCCAGGGGATTTTCCAGGCAAGAGTACTGGAGTGGGTTGCCATTGCCTTCTTCAGTTAAGAGCTGAGTCATTGGAAAAGACCCTGGTGCTGGAAAAGATTGAAGGCAGGAAGAGAAGGGGACAACAGAGGATGAGATGGTTGGATGGGCATTACCGACTCAATGAACATGAGTCTGAGCAAGCTCGGGGAGTTGGTGATGGACAGGGAGGCCTGGCATGCTGCAGTCCTTGGGGTCACAAAGAATCAGACACGACTGAGTGACTGAACTGAATTGAACGGAAACTTAATGGAGGTAAAGAGTGAAAGGAAATAGAAAATAAGAATTGGGCCAAGAATGAGGTTGAATATGATATTACCTCATAGCTCAGTTGGTAAAGAATCCGCCTCCAATGGAGGAGACTCCTGGTTTGATTCTTGGGTTGGGAAGATCCACTGGAGAAGGGATAGGTACCCACTTGAGTGGGTACCACATGGACTATACTGGGGTTTTTCTTGTGGTTCAGCTAATAAAGAATCCGCCTGCAATATGGGAGACCTGAGTTCGATCTGTTAGATAGTTGGAATAGGAAAAAGGAGTCCAGAATGGTGGTAGCTAAGAGATCAGGAAGGGAAAGTGAAAGAAAGTGAAGTAGCTCAGTCGTGTCTGACTCTTTGTGACCCCATGAACTGTAGCCTACCAGGCTCCTCAGTCCATGGGATTTTCCAGGCAAGAATACTGGAGTGAGTTGCCATTTCCTTCTCTAGGGGATCTTCCCAACCCAGGGATTGAACCCAGGTCTCCCACATTTTAGGCAGAAGCTTTACCATCTGAGCTACCAGGGAAGGGAAAAGCTCAATAAAAAAGAACAAAGGAAGGTATGAGGACTGGAGTGAGGACCTCAGGTAGAAAAACAGCACTCCTGGCTAGCGCAATTTACATAGGTCAGGCCCAGGGGAGGGGAAAAAACATAAAAGGAGCCAAAGAGCCGGGGGTTGGGGGGTGGGGGGGCTGTGTGTCTCTCCTTCCTCTCCCTCTCTTTCTCTCCCTCCCTCTTTCTCTCTCTCCCCTTTCTCTCCTTCTCTCTCTTGCTCTTTCTCCCTCCTCCCCTCTCTCCCTCACTCTCACTCATGCTCTTTCTCTCTCTCTCCTCTTCACAGTCTTTTGAGTCAGCATGCCCCCTCACGCCTGGATGATGTGTTTTCCTTTATTTTCTAAATAAAACTGAGCTGTAACACGGAGCTGTGACACTGATCTGTCTGAGAGCTGTAACACGGTCTCTCTCAGAGCTGAGACATGTTCTGTCAAAGGACTTTAACGTCTGTTGCTTCAAATTTTTGTTGTGACGAGACAGAATGGAGGAAATTACACACTCCCTTGACAGATCCCTGGGTCAGGAAGATCCCCTGGAAAAAGGAAAAGCTGCCCACTCTAGTATTCCATGGAGGATTCCATGGACGGTATAGTCCATGGGGTTGCAAAGAGTAGGACACGACTGAGTGACTTTCACTTTCATAAGATATAAAATAAAACAAATATTACACTACTTTGGAAGACAACTACTTTAAAAGAAAAAGTAAAAGACAAATTTAGAAAAAAACCTTAAAATATTTATTGCTGAAATAAGCAAGAACAAATCCAGTTCTATAAGAAAAGGCATATATTACCACTATCAGATGAAGGCTCCAGGGCAGGAAAAAAAAAAAAGTCTTGGGTCATAGTCTAGCTCTGGCTTCCTCAAGGACTTATAGGAATCCCTCTGCTAGGGCATTCAGTCCACATGGTATTCTCTGGAAGGAGTAGTGGCATCTGTCCAGCCAGGCTGATGAATACTAAATATTGTACATAATTACTGAATGTTGTACAACACTGAATATGGTACAAGACTAGGTAAGAGGGTATGCATTGTTTGAAATCTGCTTGAAAGCCTCATCATGGCCAAAAACAACTCTCAGAAGTAAGCCAAAGATGAACCTCTCTGTGTGAAATGAAGCTGATCCAGGCAGTAGGGCATGGAAATATGAAAGAAGCTTATCAACACATGAACAAGGAATTTTTACACATGAAGAAATAAAAGGTGAGAGGAGATCTATGTAAATGATATGAATATACATTCACGTGAGGCATTTTTGAGAAGTTATAGTGTTTTGATCCTGTGTCTGGTTAAGGAAGCTCTTTTTATATGACAGTAAGGAAAAATAATTTCAAGTTCTGATTTGCCACTTTTTGCCTTTAGAAAATGACTTGATTCTCAGTAGATTACTTTCCTCTGCAAATAAAAGGTTCTTAATGATTTTCCTTATGAATTCCCTCCTTATTCCTAATGATTAATTATCCTTCATACTTCATGAGGTAGTTTTTATCATAAAATATTAAGCAATATATTGTTACAATATTCTCTCTACAATTATGTTTTCTATTTTATAGTCAATCTTGCATTCTTTTGCTTTATTATCTATTTTGTATTCAGTTCAGTTCAGTTCAGTTGCTCAGTTGTGTCCAACTCTTTGCGACCCAGCACACCAGGCCTCCCTGTCCATCACCATCTCCCGGAGTTCACTCAGACTCACATCCATCAAGTCGGTGATGCCATCCAGCCCTCTCATCCTCTGTCGTCCCCTTCTCCTCCTGCCCCCAATCCCTCCCAGCATCAGACTCTTTTCCAACGAGTCAATTCTTATGGAATTTAACCTACAAAGTGCTTTCTTTTGCGTCAGTTCATCATATATATTAAGATTAATTTTAATATAACATCTCAAGAAAAGATGAAGCCCCTTGGCTGCAAAGTCTCTGAGCAAGTTCATAAGGATGGGTTTTAGAACACAAACCCTCCACACATCTCCTGCTCTTTCTACTGTACCTCACAGCAGCCCCACTAATACCCAAACAGGGCATTTTACCCCCAATGTCAAGGCTTCTTCTGATCGTATACATTTCTAGATGCTACAGTTTGCATGAGAATTTGACAATCCTAATACTGACTCAATGGAGTGAATCTGAGTGAACTTTGGGAGTTGGTGATGGACAGGGAGGCCTGGCGTGCTGCAATTCATGAGGTCACAAAGAGTTGGACATGAATGAGTGACTGAACTGAACTGAACTGAACTCAACACTCATATTTGGGGCTTCCCTGGTAGCTTAGATGGTAAAAAAAAAATCTGCCTGCAATGCAGGATACTTGAATTCGATCCCTGGGTCAGGAAGATCCCTAGAGAAGGGAATACAACCCACTCCAGTATTCTTGCCAGGAGAATTCCATGGACAGAGGAGGCTGGCAGGCTGCAGTCCATCAGGTCACAAAGAATCGCATACAACTGAGCAACTAACATATTTGTCTTATGTCATATTTGTCTTAAAAATCGTATTTACATTTACAAACAAGACACATAACAAATAATGATAAAAATTGGAGGGTATAGGTGTACATTCAGATGTGAGAAAACGACAAACTGAAAGAACAGCAGGTTAAATTCAGCCCTGTGGTAAGCAGTCTTGGCCACAGCGCGTGCTCATGCACCACGTGGCCCTGGATGGGCAAGCTGCAGACCTGGCGGTTCCCTCCACAATGGCCTTTTCCTGGGCGCCTCAGGTTGTAGAAGGATTTTCTCTCTGGCTGACAGTCCCTGCATGGGCCCAGCAGGCAGCTAAAGAAGGAATCGATAATAAATTTTTTTTCCAGCTAAACTTCACTGAGTCTAAGTCACTGCGCTCAGGCTTCCCAACTGCAGGCAGCCTTAAGGCCAGAGTCCATCCCTAGAGTCTCCCTAGAACTTTACTCTGAGGTAGCATTGAAGCACAGGAGCATAGACTTCTGCTCCACGGAACTGGGATGGCCTTAGGGTGCCTGCGCACAACCTCACTCCCCCCACCCTCCATTATCCCTCTGGCCTGCTCCGCGCCCCCTGCACATCACCCTCCCCCTTAGCACACTTGAACCCTGATAGTCTTAGGGTATCTGCATCCTGCCGCACCCACACCTCCTAACTAGGGCGTGGCTGATAGAAAAGCTTCCCTTTGAAGTGTTGCAGAAATAAGGAAATATAACGATAATGATTGTTTACACAACGTAAGGATGGGGTTCAAGGACTTAGGTGGGTTAACCTACAGCCACACCTAACCTCGAGTTCTCTGTGGCTCTCTGTTGATGCACCTGCGGCTTCCTGTCTTCTCTGAGACAGGAACTTTATTATTATTTGCATAAAAATCCAGATAGATAACTACATTGAAGACATTGCATGTTATTTTCCCCAAATCTTACTTCATTTGGGACAGACATGAACCGTAATATGTGCTAGAAAATTGGAAATTGTGTTATTTTCAGTATAGTCACATTTAACTTCTTGTCTCTAAGTCATTGCATTGGTAAATAAACTGATGTATGTGGGTGTGCTCAGTCATGTCCAACTCTTTGCAACCCCATGGACTGGAGCCCACCAGGCTCCTCTGTCCATGGGGTTTTCCAGGCAACAATACTGGAGCTGGTTGCCATTCCCTGCTCCAGGGTATCTTCCTGACCCAGGGATTGAATCCTGCATTGCTAGGTGGATTCTTTTTGTGGCTCAGCTGGTAAAGAATCTGCCTGCTACGTGGGAGACCTGGGTTTGATCTCTGGGTTGAGAAGATCCCTTGGCGAAGGGAAAGGCTGCCCACTCCAATATTCTGGCCTGGAGAAGTCCATGGACTGTATAGTCTCTGGGGTTGCAAAGAACTGGACAGGACTGAGTGACTTTCACTTGCAGTATCACCTGGAATTAAACTTAACATGTTTGACTGTGACTTCTCTTTCCTTGATGATAATAAAAATCTGCAAGAACACTGAAGGGAGATAGCTACCTATAAGAACTAGAAAATAGCAAGAAGAGTCTGTATAGGCTATGGTCTGAATGTTTGTGTGTGCTCCCTCCCCCCTCAACATTCACAGGTTGAAAACCTAGTCTGGAGAGGAGGATATTAGGAGGTGTTGTCATTGGGAGGGTCTTAGGTCAGGAGGGTAGATTCCTCGTGATTGGACTTCGCGTCTTGTTCTAATTAAGTGTGAGGGCACAGTCAGAAGTTGGCATTCTGCAGTCTCAGAGAGGACTCTCCCCCGGACCCGACCATGATCATGGACTTCCAGCCTCCAGAACTGTGAGCAATAAATGTCTGTTGTTTTTAAGCCACACAGACTCTGTGTGTGTCTTTAAAATAGCAGTCCAAAGAGAGGAAGGCAGTGTCTAAACAAACAAACCAGCAAACATACACACAAAAGCTCAAAATAAAGAGTGGGATTCCTTTGCTAGGAATCCATTTTCTACTGAAAACTGCCAGTCATTTTACGATTTCTCAGAGATGACCAATACCTCAAAATAACTAAACACATTTTTAAGGGTGTTTTAAAGTGGTACAACTTTATTTTAAAACTATGTGCTGGAGTAAGCATGAAATTTCCGAAAACTCTGATTCCTTTGAAATCCTCCTTCAGATCTAAGTGTCCAGGTCCTTTCTTGCCAGGTGACCTGCAAGGCTGAGGTCACACTGTCACCGCCTCGGACCGGCGCCTGCAGAGCAGGTACATCAGGAACAGGGCGCCCAGCAGGGCCGCCAGGCCTAGCTTACACCTGATTCCCAGCCCCGCCTTGGGCCACCGCCACAGCCCGGCCAGAGACCAGCGCTTTGGCCACGACGGGGCGCGGGCAGCCAGTCGCTCCGCCACCCCGCGCAGCCTCTCCTCGGGGCTCAGTCCGCCCAGGGTCTGCGCCAGGCGGTACACGTCGTTGGTGTAGGGGGCGCCGCCGTGGTCCCTAACCAGCTCCTCCACCATCCCCATCAGCTCCCCGACCTGCGCCTCCCGCTCCCCGTCGGCCGCTCGGTTGTCGAAGGCGCAGCAGCGGCCCCCGCACTCGGCCACCAGCTCCTGGAGCGCGCGGTTGTCGGTGTCGTGCACGTACCGCTGCAGCGAGCCCCCCGCCAGGTCCTCCCTGCGGGTGAAGACCACGACGGCGCGCGCCGCGATGCCCGCCCCGAAGAGCGCCTTCACCCCTTGCCAGGCCCGCAGGTCCTGGGCGGTGAAGCGGCCGAGCTGGGTCACCAGGAGCACGGCGTGGGGGCCCGGGGCCGACAGCAGGTAGCAGCGGCCTCTCTCCTCGAAGCCCGGGTCTGCCTGGGCGACCTCGGGGCTGAAGAGGTCGGGGGTGTCGAGGACTTCCACGTCCCACGAGGCCCAGCGGCAGCTCCCCGTGGCGCAGGCCCTGGTCACCGCCGTGGCCGCGAGCCTGGATAGGAAGTGCTTCCGCTGGAGGATGCTGTTGCCCGTGGCGCTCTTCCCGGTCCCCGACCTCCCGGCCAGGAGGAGGCGCAGCCTGCGCTCCTGCAGGGCGGACCCGAACTCCTGGAAACCTGTGGGCACCGGTGGTCTGTAAGCTTCGGAACCTGAGAGCAACATGTCCAGGTCCCCGGGTCTCCTGGACGCCTTGTGAGCAAAGGAGAACAGAGCGCTTCCACGGCTGTGTTTGGGGCCAGACTTTTACTGAGTGACCTGGTGTGAGATTTGGGCACTCCAAGGGGTCTCTACCCGTCTGTTTCTCCTGTCTTTGGCGTCACACGTGCACCTGTAGGTGCTCCAGCAGCTGCTGAACCTCTCTCTAGAGGATGCGCCTTTGTAAACAGGCCATTACTTCGTCTGATATGATCTGTCATCCAGGCTGTGCGGAGCTGGTCCCCAATGACAATTTCTGTCTTATTTTCTCTGATACTGTCCCACTGGAGAAAGGGGTGGGGCAGTGGGCCCAGCCGGGAGAGCTATCTGGAGTCCCAGGCTGGGGTTTGAATCATAGACCTGTCCTCTACCAGCCTTATAACCCTGGGGAGCTGCTTAATCTAAGTGTTAAACCTCTTCTGCACAAACGGAATCAATATTGTAGCGCTGTCCTCATAGGCTGTTGGGAGGATAAGACCAGGCCATCTGTCTTCCCTCCCTCCTCCTCCTCTCTTCTCCTCTCTCTTAAAACTGCTGTCTAATAACCTCCATCCGTGTTCCCTAACACTTTCTACCTGGTGAATCATGTTCTCTCTAATATACGATCTGATGCACTCTACGTCGCCTTCTGTTTATTTATTTTACTTTGGGAACAGAGCTGCAGTTTAGTCAAAGAACTTAATATCTCACAGCAGGACAGGGGTACAGATCCAGGTGAAGTGCCAGCCCCAGGCCTCTTGCTGCTTCACCCCAGCATCGAGTCACCTCTTGGCTTCTCTCTGTTCAGTCTTGAGTTAGCCCATCCCCCTACTACCTAGAGCTCATTCCTGGGGACAAACACTCATTGTGAGATGTGTTCTTACCATAGGCATTTTCTTCATCTCTTGGCATCTTCCGTCCTCCCATGATTACCTGAAAGAATCCCAGATACTATTTGTTCATTCACTCATTCATCAAATAGATGTAACTGTCTACAATGTCAGGTCAAGTCCAAAATCCTGGTGACCCCATTGTGAGAAGGTCATAGTTCCTGCCCTCCTTTGAGCATCAGAGTTTAGGGAAGGAGTAGCCTGTTTTGGGTTGGGATGATGCTGTGAGAATACCTGGTGAGCTCGGCTTTGTCTTCTCAGGGCCCCCAAATGCAAAGAGCAAAGGGGAGATGATAACACTGAATCCCACCCATGCCAATGAGTAAACTTCAGATGTTAGTTTCTCTAGGTGATTCTATGTCAGGTGGTGCTAATGGTAAAGAATCCGCCTGCTAATGCAGGAGATGCAAGAGACGGGGTTTGATCCCTAGGTCAAGAAGATCCCCTGGAGAAGGAAATGGCAACCCACTCCAGTATTCTTGCCTGAAAAATTCCTGGACAGAGGAGGCTGGCAGTTTGCAGTCCAAAGGGTCAGAAGAAGTCAGTCACAACTAAGAGACTGAGCACCTTTGTCAGTGATGTAAGCTGTCGGAAACAAGATTTCCCAGGAGTTTCAGCAGCGAGGGTGGTGATGGAGGTGGGCTTCAGAAAACCCCGAGAACAGGAGTTTGCTCACTGACTGAAGATCTACCTTAGGGTCTCTGGCCTATGAAACAAGCAAGAAGAAAATTGGAAAACAGACATATTTCCCAAACTCATAGGGACAGTTTCTGCTCTTAGATAACCACATAGTTTGGCTTCTCTTTATGTATCTAAATAAGGAGAGACTGGAATGCTCCCCTCCAGCTCTTTATGTTCTGGTCCTCAAGTCTGAGGCTTCTCAGAGTACAATGATTACACCCACTCAAACATCATTTAATACAATTAAACATTTTACGGTCGTTTGCCTGATCACGCAAGCTTCTGAACATGAGCCCACAGTCTCTGCTCAGTCTACTTCTCCAGCCTCATTTCCGATGAATCTCACCTTGCCTCCCCCCTCTTCACCTCTGCCCCTAGTCAGCCACTCCAGACATGGATTTCAGCACCCTTTCCCAACCCACCTCGGGCTTTCCCTCCCAGGACCCTTCATCCCACCCCACATTTCTGCCTGAGTCCTGTCTGTACTTCAACATCCATTTCAAATTCTACCTCCTCACGTCGCCCACTTGTTTTCTGCAGGTAACTGTATTCAACCCCATTTGGTACCAATAAGGAAGGAAAAACAAAGGGAGAGGCTGGGTGACTAACCCCTCTCTGGCCAAAGGACTCAGAGGGCAAGTCTGTCCAGAACTCAAGCCGAAGCTGTTTGTGTTTCTGCCATTGCTCTCCTGCTGCCCCACGCAAAGCTCTCAGTAAGGTTTACCCCAGGGCAAATCACATGATATGATTAGTTATTTTGTGTCTAGGCATCAACAAACTCCCATAACTGACATCAGAGCAGAAATGAAATCAGAGCCATAAGATTCAAACCCTAAAAGAAGAGTAGCTAAAGCAAGAGGTCCTCGCCAAAGATGGAAATGAGAACGTGTGCTACAGGGAACCCACAGAACTCTCGCGTAGGTCACTGGGATTTCCAGATAGTTTGAAATGTGGGTTAAAATCATTTAAAATAAATTTAAGAAGGTGATAAGCTCTTCCTGAAATCTGGGGTGATAAATATCTCTCTCTCTCTCTCTTTTTTTTAATTGTAAAGCATGTTGAATTCCTGTATTCTGAATACTCTGAAAATTCAAAGTTCACATAACTCATTGCCTCTCAAATATATTGTTTTGCAGAACTACTTGAATGTTCTTTAAAAATGTCGATTCTCGGGGGACCATGCTCAGAAATTCTGATTTATGAATCCAGTGTATCTGATACTGTTATTCCACACATCAGAGTTTGGAAATGAGTTGTTTATTCAGACCCCTTCATTGTACAGATGAGGAAACTTAGGTGTTCCTACAGCAGGGGGGGAAGAGACTTGAAATAGGAAGCCAACATGGCAAGGGTCATGAGGATGAGGGGTTGAAGACCTGGTTTCTAACCTCTTTAGTCTCCTGAGGGTCCCTTACTATGGACAGAGGGGAGAAAGGGAATCTGGGGCGAGGTTGAATTTTGATGGTTTCCTGACTCAGCACACTGTAACTTGCTCTGAAGTTAGTTAGAGTGCTTTGGGGCCGCAAGAAAGATATTTTGCCTGTGCTGAATGTCCAACTTGAGCAACATTGAATGCCTTTTAAAATGCATTTTACTCCTAGACATGGTTCCAGTACAGACTTTTCTTACTGTATGGAGGAAGTGTGGAAGGAGAAAGACATGTGTGCCCTCCAGACTGGGGACTATGCTCATAAATCTTTTTTGAATTTCCTCTATTGGAAACTTGGAACATCTTTACAAATCCGGACGCCCCATCTTAATGGGTCCAGCTGTTACTCACCCGAAAGGTGCCTGGAGGAGCCCAGGTGCTCAGACAGTAAATGCTCTCAGAACCATGTTCCTTCTGGTTGGTTTTAGCTCCTGCTCCCTGCGGGGCTTGCCTTTCCTGGTGACAGGCTCTCACCGGTGATCCAAGAAGGCCCTGATCTCTGTTTTCCCTTCAGTTTTGAGTGTGGCAGGCTGTTTCCTTCCACTCTGCATAGAGGAAGTCTTTGAAACTACAGCTCCTGTGAGCTCAGAGAGAGGGTTAGGTGGTGGTGATGATTTAAAGAGACAGGAACATTCATTGTAGGCTTAAAGCATTTATCTTACAAAACCTCTCTCGTTGCAACTAATCTGTGTTCTCTAGCAGGGCTCTCCCCCATCTCCATACCAAATATCTTCTTGTAGGACCCCAAGGCCTGAGTCTCCTTCTAGAACTGCTTAGTGATCTAATCTTCAGTTACTTTTTACCATGTAAGCATTTCCCCCATATAAAAAAAGTCCAGGGTGGTTCCTGCTCCAGAACAAAGAACATGATAGCTTTTCTCAACAGCCTGTCCATTGACTGGACATCCCTATGACTGGTGCCCCTCTAGGGTCCAGTCTGTCAGGAAAATCCAGAAGCAAAGTTTTATCTGAGAAAGGATGTCTTCTCAGCTGTGGAAGGACTTGAAGCTAGCTGATGTATTGAGGATGAGGCTGAACTACCGTTGCTGTTCAGTCACTCAGTCATGTCAAACTCTTTGTGACCCCATGGACTTAGCCCGACTAGCTCCTCTGTCCATGGGATTCTCTAGGAAAGAATATTGGAGTGGGGTGCCATTTCCTCCTCCAGGGGATCTTCCCAACCCAGGGATCGAGTCTGTGTCTTCTGCATGGGCAGGTGGACTCTTTGCTGCCGAGCCACCGTGCGTTCACACTGTTTCTAAGTTAGCATCATGCAGAGGCTTAGTCTGGTCTTCTGTGTTGGTATCACCGATTCTAGTTATTCTGCCTTCTCTCATGAGAGTCATGAGAGTGAGGTCAGTAAAAGACCCAGTGGTGTGGTGAACAGGTACCAAAGGACTGGCTGTAGAACTGGTCAGGTCACCAATCCAACTCAAGCTTTTTAGAGTTGACTGTCACTGGATGTGGGAAGGACAACTGTCCTGAGCCCTAATCTGCTGGCTGGGACCTGCTATTTCATCTTTCTTTCCAGCCCATTTCTTCAGGTAGGAAAGAGACCCAAGGTCAACTGTTTTCTGTCCTTTTTTTTTTTTTTCCGAGTACAGTGTCTCTTGAATGACTGACACCCTCATTTTTTCCATTCAACATTATTGAAGCCCAGAGTCTCTCATTCTCCCACTAGACTAGTGGGGCCAGGACTAGTGTGAGGAAAGTTTGGTGTCCAGGGCACAGAGTTGAAGGAGACACACTGCCAAGGTTTCTTAAGTGCCAATCCTGCAGGTGAATGACCCCAGGAGTGAGTATTTCCTTAAGACTGAGGTGAATATGGCTCCTCACTGGCTTCACCTGAGTCTGAACCACATAGACGAGTCTTGACTAAGTCTTTGCTATGCAACGTATACCGTTCATGAAGATGCTTCCAATGTTTCTTCGATAACTCCTTGCCTTTCAGTGTTCTCATGCACACATGTGGAGTCTTCCTTCACCACCTGTGACTTTGCCTGAGGGTTTACCTGGTTATGAGAGGATGGTTTTAGCTCTACATCCTTCTTACATTTTCCACCTCTCTTTTATGTGTATGGTTTGCTGCTTCCTTGGAGTTTTCCTAATTATCTAGTGAGCTCATCAGTCATAAAGACAGTGTTTATTTTAATAAATTTTAGTTGCATTTAACAGGAAGATGTTAAATGTAAAATACCATAAAATGCAAAATACTAGGTCCACTCTTGTCTAAAACATAAGCCTCTAGTATGTTTCAATGCTGACTGAGATTGGACACAAGGGATAAAATCTAGTTGAGCCTCTTTTGGTGCACATAAAACAGACTATTGATGTGTGTGTCTGTTGACCCTCTTTTGATGCACATAAAACAGACTATTGATGTGTGTGTCTGTGTGTGACTGTTGAGCGTGAGTTGGTTGTGTCAGAAAAATAAGCCATATGTCCATTTACCATCTTCGGAGGATAAAATCATAGCATGGAGTTAAGACATGCGCTCTCAGGAACTTTACAGCTCACTTGTTAAGTTACTATACCTTGTAGAAATTTTATTGCCATTTTTGTTATATTCAGAAGAAACAGTGATAGTATAAAGAAGAAAAGGGGTTTTCAGGAGCATAAAATTGACTTTAGATAGAGACTTGCAAATGAGAGGAACTTTATGTTTATAACTTTCAGAAGGTTTTGGTATTATATTTCAAAACAAACAGGAAATTTTAAAATCATTTGATTCATTAACAAATAGGATGAGGTTGAGATCTAAACAATTCACGGAATCTCAAACATTTTGCGATATCGGACACTGACTGTCTGGGGCAGGCAACTGTAACTTACCCAGGATATGACAGTGAATGAAGAGGCACTGATCGGTAACTACGACACAGGAGTCTTGCATTCCAGCCTACCGGTCTTTCTAAAAATCATCACTAATTTTTTGGGTATGACTAACAGTAAACTACAGAATAAACTGCACATACTAAACGGTAAGTGGCAAAAGAAATCGCATGTCCTGTGCAACACACAAAATAACTGAATGAGCAACGCTGCAGACACCTGAGCACACCGTACGATACACAGCACAGCTGAATTAGGGCTTTTCTCAGGCAGTTCGCTTTGGCCACGATTGTACCACGTCTCTGAATTTCCATGTATTTTACGAAGCTCCCTTTAACCTCCTGCAGTCTTTCCTCTGACTGTACAGGCTCACATTCTGACTGTGTTAGAAGGCTGTACAGCCTGTTAGTGTAGTGCTCGCTCCTTTCCTCTGTCCCCAGGCTCTCAGTCAAGCCCACGAGCCCCTTCACTTGGTCGTCCCGGGTGCTCCCTGTAGCACGGTTGTCAAAGGCACACACTCGCCCCCCACAAGCTGCCACCAGCTCGCTTAGGGCTCTGTTGTCTGAGCCTTGGATATAATCCCTCAGGGAGCCTCCCTCGAGGTCTTCCTTGTGGGTGAAGACAACAACTGTGTGCCTCATGGCACCCTCTCCGAAGATCTCCTTCACCCCCTGAACAGCCTGTTGGTCCTCCGCGGTGAGTCGGCCCAGTTGAGTCACCAGGAGCAGCACGTGGGGGCCTGGGGCAGAGAGCAGGTAGCACCTCTGCACCTCTTGGTACAGGGAGTCAGAGGGGTCCTTCCCGCAAAACATATCTGGTGTGTCGATAATCACCACCTCTCTCTCTCCCCAGCTGCCCCGACTCTCACTGCAAGTCTGCGTCAAGGACCGGGCACTCAGCCTGGACTCAAATGCTGGCTTCTGGAGGATGCTGTTCCCGGTCGCACTTTTGCCGGTTCCCGTTTTGCCCACCAGAATGATTCTCAGCTCTGATTCTCTGGCACAATAAGCTGGGTGACTCTTTCTATAAGGTCCTGCTAAGAGCAAGTTTACTTAGAAGAGAAAGACAAATACCACATGATATCACTTATATGTGAAATCTCCGCCCCCCCTCTCCCGCCCCCCCAAAAGGATACAGATAAACTCACTTAACAAAAAACAGCTATAGGGGCTTCCTTGATGGCCCAATGTAGAGGACGCAGGTTCAGTCCCTGGTCGGGGAACTAGGATCCCATATGCTGCAGGGCAACTAAGCCCATGTGCTGCAAGAAAAACTGTGTGCTGCGCATACATACATCCACGAGTCCCGTGCGCCGCAACGAACCCGATGCAGCATAAATGAATCACAGAAACCAGACTCTACTCACAGACGAAAGGGGCAGGAGAGGGGTAAATTACGAGTTGGGGTTTAAAATATACACATTGCTATATGTAAAATAACAAACACGGACTACTGTAGAGCACAAGGAGCTGTACTCAATATCTTGTAATAACCTGTAATGTAACAGTATCTAAAGAGAATATATTTGTGTTTGTGTGTATACCTAAATCACATCATTGCATGCTTGAAACTAACACAGCATTGTAAATCAACTATATTTCAATTAAAAAAAAAGATGAAAAAACAAACTTATTTTGTTATTACCATACTGTCATGCCAATGGAATATTTTTAATGGTAAGGAAATATCTGAGAGAAGATACTCTCATAATAAATATATTGTATTTATAAAGTAGAAGCTGACTCTATTATCAAATAAGATAATGATTTTAAAGCATCTAGCTTTCTCTAGGTCTGCAGGGCATTGTCATATTGGATCCAAGAAAACTGGGGGATGAGATAGAATTAGAAATGTATCCTGTCATTCAGTTTGTCTATATCACTCAGTTCTGGCCCCCTAAAAAGCAAATTTTCTGAAGATTGGAAATGTGTAGCCAACATGGTGGTTCCATCTCCAGGTGGGTAAGTAACCTGCTTGTTCCAGGGCCAGAGATGGTTCTTCTGACCTTGGCTGGGCAGAAGTGTGGTCACGATCACCAGTGAAATGATTGGACCAGGGAAATTGAAATGAACAGTGCAAAGTTATTCTTTCTGATGAAGAAACAGTTGCTGGCTCGTGTTGTGATTCTAGAGGATAGCATGATTTTTATACAAACTAGGCATAGAATGGGGCTTCCTTGAGTGCTCAGTTGGTAAAAAATCTGCCTGCAATGTGGGAGGCCTGGGTTCGATCCCCGGGTTGGGAAGATCCCCTGGAGAAGGGAAAGGTTACTCACTCCAGTATTCTGGCCTGGAGAATTCTATGGACCATGAAATCCATGGGGTCACAAAGAGTTGGACACGATTGAATGACTTTCCCTTTCACTTCAGGCACAGAGTAGGACAGAAATGCCACGCGCAGGAGGTCACTTACTCACCAGAGGGACTGCCTTCATTTTGGCCCATGGCTGTTCTTGAGGGACAGAGAGACCAGGGGTCAATTAAAAAATAATCATTTTTGAGTTATGACGCATGAAAGAACCTTATATTTCTTGAGCATGTTCACAACCATGCCTCAGTTATTTGCACAAAGCCGAGGGGGTGGGTGGAAAGAATTACGATCGCTGGTTTACAGAGAAATGTAGTCACTTGCTCAGAGTTCACTCAGTGAGTCAGAAGATTGGGTTCATTCGTGGCCCCACTTGCTGCATCTTACCCCCTGCCCACCTCTCCTCTAGGGTCCCTCCTCCATGGGGGACTCCCCCCACCCCACCGCCCCCCTCTCTTGCTTTCCGTGGCCTTCTTTTGCTTCCTTTCTAGGTCTGCCATGGTTGTCCAAGGCTGAGTCCTCTTTCTTTCCCTCCTCCCTGCTCCCATCCTGGGTTCTCCACCTTGCCGCCAAAGCCCTGCCCTCACACCGAGTTCTTTCTGAGAAACTCAGTGAATTAAAAACGTGACTTGGGAAAGTGCACTCTTCTTCAAACCAGAAATGTGCTTTATTTGATCTGTTAGTTACTTGAATTTTCTCTTTCCACAAGAAGCCTTGCCCTTTAGTTTTCTTTCCTATGCAGAGGGAAGTATCTTAAAAACTGGCAACCTGTACCAAGCGACACGGCACAGAAAACTCTTGTGTTAATGAGCAAATTCTTCCCAGTTAGTCCTTTTGTGTAATGTTCTCTTTGCCACTATTGGGTAAACTAAATTCCAAGAAGATTACAGGTCCTGTAAACTGGCCTCACTTTAGCATCACTCTGTTTCCCTGAAAACAGGGAAAATTTGCTTAGATTTTTTTTTTCTTTTTCAAGCATAGCCTGAAAACTAGGAATGAATGGCACAGAACTCTCATGAGTGTGGGCTTACCTTAGTTATCGTTGAAAGAAACAGATGCCTCCTTGTTCAAATCTGTGACTTGACAGTTCAGCTTCGAGAGACAGAGGAAAAAAAAAAAAAGCTGAAAATCTAGTCTGCTTCTTCCTCTCTTGAATCTCCAGTGAACTTCCATGCTGCAACAGAGCCCCTGCACCATGACTGTCTGAAATTCTCTTTTAAAAAATAGACAGTTAAAATGGCAAAATTTAATGAGTCATTTGTTGTCCTTGCCTCAGTTGAAAAAACAAACAATGTTTGAATTGTTTAAACTAGAATAAAGAGGAGGCTGACAATGCTGGGAGATTTGATTCCTTCCCCCATCCCAAGGCTGTGTCCCTACATTTACAAGTTTGCCTGAATGCAACCCTCTAAGGCTTCCCAGGAGAAACAACCTTATCCACACTTAGCAGTGACTGTTCTAAAGGCAAGGGCCACTGCAGGGGCAGAAAGTATGGGTGTGGGGGCACAGGACAGGGCGCTGTGCAAGGGGAGAGTACAGAAAGGGGAATTGAGAGAGAGAGATGTCTGTCTGAACGCATTTGGAAATGACTCATTCACGGTTTCTTTGCTTTTCCTTTGCTCAGCTATGCAGTTCAGGGCAGCCTCCCTGGGGGAGCAGTGATCCGGGCAGTGTCTACAATGATTTAGGCAATGTCTACAATAATGCTCTGAGTGTCTAAGTCAGGGGGAATGACCCAAAGGGTTAAATTTGAAATCACGCAAATGTTTTTATCTTTATTTCTGTGACATTCAGCACAGTAGGGACAGAGGAAATGTGGGACTTTTTAGGCAGCCTTTAAACATCCCAGATAGTAATGCACTTCGCTTTCCCTACCAACTGTTGATGAGAAATGATTCCCAGGGATGGACCTCATCATACGAGAGGCTGGAAAACACAGTGCGGCCCTGGGACCCAGGGGACACCACTGTCCTTCTCACATACTGTTATCACTGTTTTGAATTATTCCACATCCTTTACTTTGTAGTCTTCTACTTAATAACAGTAATCTCTTCCTAAAAACAAAACATTCTGTGTCAAAACACTAACAGGGACCTATTTCTAATTGTTTTATATGAAAACAAATATAATGTAATATCGAATTCAAAGCCCACTGATTTTCTAGATCATATGTAAAGTTCAGTAAAACACCTCTATAAAAACTTTCCATAGAATAAAAAAGCATAAAATATTGCTATTTTGAATACCCAAAATGTTTTTGGTTTATGAAAGAAAGGTATTGGATAATATAAGTATCCTGACAAATAACTCAATTAAAAATGGGCAAAAGACCTGAACAGATATTATTTCAAAGAAGACATACAAATGGCCAACAGGTAATTGAACACATGCTCACCATCACTATTTATCAGGGGAATGAACCATCCTGAGATTGCATCTCATACCCGTTAGGATGGCTATTATTACAAAGACAGGAGAGAAATGTTGGTGAGGATGTGGCAAATTCATGTGTTGGTAACATGTATCACTCAATATGAATGTGGTCAAATTATTTTTCCATTGTTAAAGAACTATGTCTTTTTAATCGATATCTTCTCATATATTTGTTTTTTGTGCTGTGCATGCTCAGTAGCTCAGTCATGTCCAGCTCTGTGACTCCATGGACAGAAGCCCACCGGGCTTCTCTGTCCATGGGATTTTCCAGGCAAGAATATTGGAGTGGGTTGCCATTTCCTCCTCCAGGGGTTCTTCCTGACCCAGGGATCACACTCTCATCTCCTACATCTCCTGCATTGGCATGTGAATTCTTTATGACTGAGCCATGTGAGAAGCTCAGAATATATTTGTTGCTCATGGTTAAATTCTGTTAATCCTTTTGATATTGATTTGGAAAAGTTCTTTATGCAGTCAAAATGATCATTTTACCTCCTCTTCTTGGATTAAAAAATATCTAATTTCATTTGCTGTTAGTTTATTGTGGCTAGTATCTAGAAGAACCCGCAGTTTGTTGTGATCCACAGAGACGACAGAGGATGAGGTGGTTGAATGGCATCACTGACTCAATGGACATGACTTTGAGCAAACTCAGGGAAGTGGTGAAGGACAGGGAAGTCTGGCGTGCTGCAGTTCACGGGGTGGCAAATAGTCAGACACAACTTTAGTGACTCAACAACAACAACAACAAAATCTAGAAGAATGTTCAATAATCACAATATAGTAGGTCTCCTTAACTTGTTTCTAACTTTTGTGGCAATAGCTCAATGCTTCCAGTTAAATAAAATACAAGCTTTGAGGATGAGATGGAAATTATTATTGTAAAAATGTAACCAATTATTTAGTTCAGTCTCTCAATCATGTCTGACTTTTGCAACCCCATGGGCTGCAGCACGCCAGGCTTTCCTGTCCATCACCACCTCCTGGCGCTTACTTAAGTGTGATCCGGGCAGTGTCTACAATGATTTAGGCAATGTCTACAATAATGCTCTGAGTGTCTACAGTCAGGGGGAATGACCCAAAGGGTTAAATTTGAAATCACGCAAATGTTTTTATCTTTATTTCTGTGACATTCAGCACAGTAGGGACAGAGGAAATGTGGGACTTTTTAGGCAGCCTTTAAACATCCCAGATAGTAATGCACTTCGCTTTCCCTACCAACTGTTGATGAGAAATGATTCCCAGGGATGGACCTCATCATACGAGAGGCTGGAAAACACAGTGCGGCCCTGGGACCCAGGGGACACCACTGTCCTTCTCACATACTGTTATCACTGTTTTGAATTATTCCACATCCTTTACTTTGTAGTCTTCTACTTAATAACAGTAATCTCTTCCTAAAAACAAAACATTCTGTGTCAAAACACTAACAGGGACCTATTTCTAATTGTTTTATATGAAAACAAATATAATGTAATATCGAATTCAAAGCCCACTGATTTTCTAGATCATATGTAAAGTTCAGTAAAACACCTCTATAAAAACTTTCCATAGAATAAAAAAGCATAAAATATTGCTATTTTGAATACCCAAAATGTTTTTGGTTTATGAAAGAAAGGTATTGGATAATATAAGTATCCTGACAAATAACTCAATTAAAAATGGGCAAAAGACCTGAACAGATATTATTTCAAAGAAGACATACAAATGGCCAACAGGTAATTGAACACATGCTCACCATCACTATTTATCAGGGGAATGAACCATCCTGAGATTGCATCTCATACCCGTTAGGATGGCTATTATTACAAAGACAGGAGAGAAATGTTGGTGAGGATGTGGCAAATTCATGTGTTGGTAACATGTATCACTCAATATGAATGTGGTCAAATTATTTTTCCATTGTTAAAGAACTATGTCTTTTTAATCGATATCTTCTCATATATTTGTTTTTTGTGCTGTGCATGCTCAGTAGCTCAGTCATGTCCAGCTCTGTGACTCCATGGACAGAAGCCCACCGGGCTTCTCTGTCCATGGGATTTTCCAGGCAAGAATATTGGAGTGGGTTGCCATTTCCTCCTCCAGGGGTTCTTCCTGACCCAGGGATCACACTCTCATCTCCTACATCTCCTGCATTGGCATGTGAATTCTTTATGACTGAGCCATGTGAGAAGCTCAGAATATATTTGTTGCTCATGGTTAAATTCTGTTAATCCTTTTGATATTGATTTGGAAAAGTTCTTTATGCAGTCAAAATGATCATTTTACCTCCTCTTCTTGGATTAAAAAATATCTAATTTCATTTGCTGTTAGTTTATTGTGGCTAGTATCTAGAAGAACCCGCAGTTTGTTGTGATCCACAGAGACGACAGAGGATGAGGTGGTTGAATGGCATCACTGACTCAATGGACATGACTTTGAGCAAACTCAGGGAAGTGGTGAAGGACAGGGAAGTCTGGCGTGCTGCAGTTCACGGGGTGGCAAATAGTCAGACACAACTTTAGTGACTCAACAACAACAACAACAAAATCTAGAAGAATGTTCAATAATCACAATATAGTAGGTCTCCTTAACTTGTTTCTAACTTTTGTGGCAATAGCTCAATGCTTCCAGTTAAATAAAATACAAGCTTTGAGGATGAGATGGAAATTATTATTGTAAAAATGTAACCAATTATTTAGTTCAGTCTCTCAATCATGTCTGACTTTTGCAACCCCATGGGCTGCAGCACGCCAGGCTTTCCTGTCCATCACCACCTCCTGGCGCTTACTTAAGCTCATGTCCATTGAGTCGGTGATGCCATCCAACCATCTCATCCTCTGTCGTCCCCCTCTCCTCCTGCACTCAATCTTTCCCAGCATCAGGATCTTTTCCAATGAGTCAGTTCTTTGCATCAGGTGGCCAAAGCATTGGAGCATCAGCTTCAGCATCAGTCCTTCCAATGAATACTCAGGACTGATTTCCTTTAGGATGGACTGGTTGGATGTCCTTTCAGTCCAACAGACTATCAAAAGTCTTCTCCAACACCACAGTTCAAAAGCATCAATTCTTGGGTTCTCAGGTTTCTTTCTAGTCCAACTCTCACATCCATTGGAAAAGGCAATGGCAACCCACTCCAGTATTCTTGCCTGGAAAATCCCATGGATGGAGGAGCCTGGTAGGCTGCAGTCCATAGGGTTGTGAAGAGTTGGACACGACTGAGCGACTTCGCTTTCATTTTTCACTTTCCACTTTCATGCATTGGAGAAGGAAATGGCAATTCACTCCAGTGTTCTTGCCTGGAGAATCCCAGCGATGGCAGAGCCTGGTGGGCTGCCATCTATGGGGTCACACAAGGTCGGACATGACTAAAGTGACTTAACAGCAGCAGCAGCTCACATCCATATAAGACTACTGGAAAAACCAAAGCTTTGACTAGACAGACCTTTGTAGGCAATTATTAGGACCTTGGTTGGTCAATTATTAGATGCTAAATTTTTTCCAAATTACTTTCCAACAGCTAAGGCCATGATTGGATTATGTTGCTCCATAGCTTCATAATACATTAAATTATATGAAAATATTTCCTCATATTGAACCTTCTTTGAACACCTAGGACAAATCTTTATCATCTAAGTTATTGCTGAATTCTATTTGAGAATAGCTGATTTTGAGGTTCTGCATTCCTTTGTGAGTAATTTTATTCCTTTATAAAACAAAGAGATTCTTTTCCTTTTGATTACTCGGGTTTTGGGGTCTTCTTTTCCTTCTGAACATATCAACCATGGTGTTTTCCTTAAACAGATACTTGCGCTACAGGAGAATCCTGGTTCTGTCTTTTAAGAAAATAAGATTTTTACCATCACCACCTTCCTCCATCATCTCTTCTTTTCTTAGGCAAGTCTGACATTGAATGAAGATTATATAGCATAGTGAATTTTTTTTAAGAAAAATGTCAGTGTGCATCAGGAATGCATAACAGATGAGTTTAACTGATTGGAGTGGGGTTGTCGGGAAAGACTTCCAAGAAAGAGTAACATTGCTTGAAAGTGAAAGTCAGTCAGTTGCTTCTGACTCTTTGTGACCCCATGGACTATACCAGTCCGTGGAATTTTCCAGGCAAGAATACTGGAGTGGGTAGCCTATCCCTTCTCCAGCAGATCTTCCCAGATGAGGAACTGAACCAGGATCTCCTGCAATGCAGACGGATTCTTTACCAACTGAGTTGTTGGGGAAGCCCAACATTGCTTGAGCTGAACTTGAAAAGTGAGGGAGATGGGGATTGGAGGTATTTCCAGGAATAATCACACCACATTCCAAGGCAAGTGACCAAATGGAGTTCTCAGGTATTTAAAGGAAGCCAAGGATGGCTAGAACCCAGAGGCAGGAAGTCAGATTATGTGAAAATGAGGCTGGAGATGAAGGCAGGAATTTGTCAAGTTTTGGTCCTAACTGTTTTCTTGCAAAACAATGGAAACTCCCTCTGGGACTGACTTGGGGCTGTAGTGTCCTGGCCCCAAATATGAGTTGTGTGAAGAATGGATAGGAAAGTCCTGTCCCTTGTCCTTCTTTATATGATCTGCATTTGGGGATCTTTCCTGGAGTCTTCCTCAATGTTCTCTTTCACTTCCTCTGCCTCCCCACCCACTGCACTCAGGGCGTGGAAACAGACCTGTTGTGGTTCAGATGAGCTGGAGAAGTACCCTGGCTGTGACTTCTGAGGCGAGCCCTCTGCCCCTACTATTTCCTGGCACCCTCCCCCATGCTTAGCATTCTGTCAACTCTTCACTTTTTTCCGACCACTTCCTGCACAAAATGCTTTCATGTTTCACCTCTTGTTCTAAGTTCAACTATGTCTTGAGAAGAGCTTGGTTTTGGGACATTTCTTTTGAACCAAGAGAGAAAAATAACTTTGCGATTCTGTCTGCAAAAGGAAACCACGAGACCCAGAGCTTCTCCTGAGGCAAGCTCCTTCCTCTGAGAGGAAGACCAATTTATCAGGTGTAATCCAAAGAGGCTGAAACTCCCTCTACCAAACATCATCTGCCTTTCCTCTCTTTCAAGTAAAGCTCTTCCAGGAGGTGCTTAGGGAAAGAAAACAGCATACAGGGAGAGAGAATGAGAAAGAAGTCAAACGAGGCTGAATACAGGTTGAACGAGTTCAAGCAAAGAGTTAAAGCTTCAAGTTCTTCAAACACCATTATATAGTCTGAAAGATTTGGCTGCTGTAGCCTATGGCCCTTTACTCTTAGATGTACAGGGTATTTTAAAAGAGGTGGACACCTCAGATTTAACTTGCTGCCAGATCCTGGGCTTGAATATTGAACTGTACTGAAGTGTTCAACTCCATTGAAACTGTATTCAACTCCATTCAACTATATTCAACTCCACTGAAACTGTAGGGATGGCTCTATTTGCTCTAGTTCTAACTCGCTATCCTCACCTGCCCACCCTCACCTTCCATCAGTTTTAGTTCCCCAGGGCCTATCAGTGACCACGGATGATCAAAACACATCCTCCGTATACTCAGTGGGGTTTTGGAAACAGGCCATTTCAATTCCTGTTTGGTCGTTGACCAGCTATGTGCCCTTAAGGCAAATCTGACCTTAATTTCTTTCATCTTCAAATTATAAAAAAACTTCAACTATTGACAGAATTATCAGAATTAAGTGGAAAAATGTATGGAAAGTATGTCGCCCCAGTGCCTACCACTGTGATTTCTAAGCCTTAGCTTGCACCAGAGTGCCTGAAGGACTTGTGAAAACACAGAGGGCTAGGCAACATTGCTGGAGTTTCTGAATTAGGAGGATTTGGTGAAACCTGAAATGTGGGAGTTCTAACAAATTCCCAGGTGATATGAGTGCTGCTGGCCCAAGGACCTTACTTTGAGGACAAGTGCCGTAGGTCACTGTCATCATTTGCACTGAAGCTGGGTTACCATCATGTACCGGAACCAACTATAAACAGAAGTAGGAGTTTTATCTTTGAGGCACTTTTAGTTTCTGGTTTCTCTGTACATGGGAAATCTAGGACATTTCCTGGGTGTCCAAAGCACTCCTACATTTTCTTTCTTTGAGGTTCATTCTAAATGAGAGGGTCCAGGGCTGACCTTCTCACCTAAAGCCTTTACATTTCACACGGGCTTTGTCTATCTCCTTTAAGATATCCTGGTAGCTGATTTAATCTGGAGGGAAAGATCTTTTACAGAAAATGCCTTAGCCTCATGGTGCTCAGATTTTTACCTTGCATCAGATATACTTGCAGTGTTTGTAAAAACACAGATGGCTACACTCTAATCCCAGAGTTTCTGGTTCAGTAAGTTTGGGATGGAGCTCAAGACTTTGTATTCTAACAAGTCTCCAGTTCAAGCTGATGCTGCAGGTCCATGGCCCACACTTTGAGAAGGCCTGGTCTATTACACAGTAAGTCTGCAAAGTAGTTGATAGTAGCATTTTCCATGACTTGGGAGATGATCAGAGTAAGTAGCCATTCAGATAAACTATAGGTAGCTTCAGATGTCTCTGATGTGCCTGTCATGTGTCAGAATATGAGGTCAGGGAAAAAAGAAGAAACCTATATGACTTCCTTTCTACAGGTGTCTTCATATATTGATGAAGAGACAAGAACTGACACTGGTGGAATAGGGGCATCCAGGAGGCAGTGTCTGATTGATGGGAGGAGGACTGATCAGTGATCTCAAGTTGTCATGTAGGAGGTCATGGAGGAGATTTTCTCTAAAGGATGGGAGGATGGGATACATGGAGCACTTTGGGGATAAGCAGACAGGTGGGAGGAAGTGGCATGAATGATAATTTGGAGGTGGAAGAATTATATGGGTGGGAAGAAGAGCACAAGTGAACTACGTGAAACAGAAACCTCTACCATTTAATTACTTTGGACTAAACACTGTGCACATGAGTTTGGGTGAACTCTGGGAATTGGTGATGGACAGGGAGGCCTGGTGTGCTGTGGTTCATGGGATCACAAAGAATCAGACATGATTGAGCGACTGAGTTGAACTGAACTGAACTGAAACACTGTGTTTTATATCTTCTTTTTACTTAATACTTACAGCCACACTGGGAAGTACAGATTATTATATCCATATCTACATAAGTAAAAACAAGGTTCAGAAAAGTGAATAACTTGAATAGCTTAGAGAATAACTGTGGGGCTAGAGCCAGGAAGGGGACTTTGAGGATCCCAGGCCTATTGCTGTGTCCCCAGTGCTATTGTGTGTAGCAAAATGTAAGGAGATGGGGCTGTGAAGAAAAGTTTGCAGCCTGAGGTAAATCTGTCAATTCCAGGCCAAGGAGTATGACCTGAGATCTACAATAGGCGTCTCTTGAGCAACAGACACAGGATAAAGCTGAGGTGCATAATCTTGATTTGGGAAGAGGAGATCAAAGAAGTGAAACTAAGAGGCAGTTACCATCTATCCACTGAAATTCCTGTTTTTCTTTCCCTGCTCTCTTTTTTTGACTCTACCAATCCTGCCTTACCCAGTATCAGTCTAGGTCTCTCTTCCTCTCCTATCTATCTTGCACAATGTCTTTTTTTAAAACAAAGAAAACTGAAGTCTAGGCGATGTACAATGTTGTCTTAGTTTCGTGGGGCTCAGTGAATCTGCCTGCTGATGAATCTCTTGCATAGGACATGGGTTCAATCGATCCTTGGGTCAGGAACATCCCCTGGAAGAGGAAATGACACCCCACTCCAGTATTCTTGCCTGAAGAATCCCATGAACAGAGGAGCTTGGCAGGCTACAGTCTATGGGGTTGCAAAGAATTGGACAGGACTGAGTGACTGAGCATGTACGTGCTTAGTTTCAGGTGAACAGCAAAGTGATTCAGTTATACATACATATGTATTCTTTTTCAGATTCTTTTCCATTACAGATTATCACAAGATGTGGAACATAGTTTCCTGTGCTACAAGTAGGCCCTTGTTAGTTATCTATTCTATATATAGCAGTGTGTATCTGTTCATCCCAAACTCCCAGTTTATCTTTCCCCTCTTTCCCCTTTGAAAACCATGTTTGTTTTCAATGTCTGTGAATCTATTTCTGTTTTGTAAATGAGCTCACTTGTAGTTTTTTTAGATTTGACATATAAGTGATATCATGTGTGTTTGTCTGACTTACTTCACTTAGTGTGATAATCTCTAGGTTAATCCATGTTGCTGCAAATGGCAAGATTTCATCTTGTTTATGAGTGAGTAGTATTCCACTGTGTATATGTGCCACATCTTCTTTATCTATTCATCTGTCGATAGTTCACACAACGTCTTTTTAACTCTTGACCCCAGTTCTTGATCCCACTACACCAGGGAGTCTGAGATACCCAACTTCACGAGAACACCCTTCCCTTCAGTCCTGGTTTGGGGTCCTGGCAGATTTGAGAACTGGTGAGTCTGAGGGTCACAAAAAGTACAGAGGCACTAGATTTTCTGGAAAGGCTGCTCCAGACTCTGCCCAAGCTGCTCCTCAGAGACTGCTCCACACACACTGAAGTATACACACACACACACACACACACACACACACACACACACCCCACACACACAAACTCTGGTGCTCAGCCCCCAGCCCATTCCCAGCCTGTCCTGCTTTCAGGTCTTATTCTTTCTGAAGATTAGTATCCTTATAGAAGAATGTTTTTCAAAGGTTACTTTAATCTGGATACTGGCAAAGATTTTCTTTTTTAAGAGATGAAGGACATTTCAGGAAGCAGGCTGACTGTTAGGCTAGGGTGGTCAGAGATGGTTGCAAAACCCCCTTTCTTGTAAGCACGGCCTACTGGCAGTAAGATGCATTGACACAATAACAGGAATATGAATTCTTACCTAGAAAAAACTGTATTGTGGTTAACAAAGGGGGCTGTATTAACTCCAAAAGCCCCTGTTCTGCTGCATTAAAATATATAGGGGTTTCCCCTCAGTCTTCCCCTAAAATCATCTCTGCCTCTTCCTGTTAATACATTAGATCTTCCCTCTCTGAGTGTCCTTCAGTATTCATTATGCCTGTGGGTGACTTTAAGACTTTTGCATCAGCTCACAGTTGCTGGTTTGCTCCTGTGAGCCCCCTCAGCATTGGACTTTCCCACTGTCATCTCAGAAGTTGTGCCTCTTGTTAACACACAAATAGAGTGAAAAAATATATGCTGAGATCAAAAGATGAAAGTCATGGGCATCAGGCTGCCACTGTATTTTATGGGCAAGGCTCATAAAGTTTCTGAGCAGCATTTGTTTATGGTTAAAATGAAAGTTGTGGCCAATCATCTGAGATCTTTTCCTATGGTGACATTAAAGTTCCCCAATATTTCTTAGCATACCCAGTGAGCATGAGAGCCCAGCTCACCCAAGAGCATGGTCTCTTCCTCACAAATCCATAAATCCTCAGAAAGCTGGTCAGAATGCACTTTTCACTTTACAGGGCTGGCTCAGAGGACCAGTGCTCTCTGATGAGAGATCCTAGATGGTGACCAGTCCAGGGGAGGGACAGTGACAAATCTGGGAAACTTACAATAAAGAGTCCTACCAGTCAATAGCAATAAAAGCCAACCTTCTGGGTCCTGGGGTTTTGATTCCTAGATTCATCTCAGAAATGTTGAGTTGGAGACATTCAAGGGTAAATTAAGCCATTTATACCTACCTTTTGGTACAAGCTTCCCTGATAGATCAGATGGTAAAGAATCTGCCTGTGATGCAGAAGATCCCTGGGTCAGGAAGATCCCTGAGAGAACGGAATGGCATCCCACTCCAGTATTCTTGCCTGGAGAATTCTGTGGCAGAGGAACCTGCTGGATCACAGTCCATGGGGTCGCGAGAGTCAGCTAAGACTGAAGAACTAACACATTCACTTTTTCAAACAAGGAGGCAAGGGTGTACACGGCCCCTTCCAGGTAGCCCCAAGTTTCTCACTTCCCCACAAAGCACACTATTCACTTTAATAGCCCCTGAATTCTTACTGATTCCTTAATGTTGGTGGTGAGAGCAGACTCCATCCAGGAGATCCTGGACAGGCATGGAAGAATCAACAGTCTAGTGATGTGCCACCAACAGGGTTCCAGACTAGGTCTGGACAATGTCTTCTACTGTCTGCAGTTCTCCCCTCTGCAAATTACCATCTTTGCTTGATGCAGATTCTCTATCACTCACTAAAGTTTGTACTTCTTCACTACTATGGATACTGTTGAAAGTTCAGAAAGTACAGAAGTAAAACCAATGAATTGCTGAAATCGTCATTGTAAAGGTTTATTTTGCCATACCAAAAAGACAATTTGAAAGCTGGGAGCACTCAAAGCAGAACATGGAAGGGGCTCAGGGGTATGTTGTCACAAGACAGCTTAGGTTAGTGACAAGGCAGTGACTATTTTTTAAAGTGATGGTAATACTATTAGGATTTTCTTAAATAATGGGGAATTGGTGAGTGATTGCCTCATATCAGTTTTGGGGCACAGTTTAAGGTTTGCTTGTGAATTCCAGAGACATAAGCAAGAAATGACCCAGTCCAAGTTAGTCTTTCAAGATAAGATAAATTAAACTTTGTATGACAACACTGGTTTGTCTGCCAGGGAATTTCTAAGGCTGGTCTATACTTGTTTTTGACTCTAACAGTATGATGAGGGGTTTTGTTTGTGCATCTCAGCATGTCCCCAGGAAGTCTGTGTGCAAATGAGGTTAGGCCATTTCCCAGAACTGTCTCACATGATAGGAACGAGACTTGTCAGTCTATCTGTGTGCAGCTACATTACTTCCTGTCTCTGCCACAGCTGTTTTCTACCTCAACTCCCCCACCATTTTCCTTCCCCATCACAAAATGTTATGGCCACTTCACAGGAGAGAGTTAAAATACTGGGCCATGTGCCTTTTACTCTTTATATGAGATGGTACTTAGAATGAGACAGAGTGGGAAAGCTTGGGAGAGGAGAGATCTTACCATGAAACTGATCTCACCATAGAGATCTCACTGAACTGTTTTTTTCCCCCAAATCAAGAAGGACACCTAAAGAGAGGGGTCAAGATGGTAGAGTAAGAGGATGTGGCACTCACCTCTCTCCTGCAACAAACATGTTAAAAATACATCTACATGTGAAACAGTTAGCTACCTTTTGATCCTGCAACTTCACTTCTGGGCAGGTATGCAGAAAAGATGAAAACTAATTTGAAAAAATACACACACCACAGTGTTCATAGCAGCACTATTTACAATAGCCAAGGCACTGAAACAGTCTAAAAGCACATCAACAGACAATTGGTTTAAATAGAATATAGATATTCTCAGTGAAATATTTGTTGTTACTGTTCAGTTGCTAAGTCATGTCCTACTCTTTGTGACTGCACGAACTGCAGCAGAGGCTTCTCTGCCCATCTCTATCTCTCTGAGTTTGTTTAAACTCATGTCCACTGAGTCAGTGATAACATTCCACTTTATCACCTTCTGTCACCACCTTCTCTTCTTGTCCTCAATTTTTCCCAGAATCAGGGGCTTTTCCAATGAGTCAGCTCTTCTCATCAGGTGGCCAAAGTATTGGAGCTTCAGCTTCAGCATCAGTCCTTCTAATGAATATTCAAGACTGATTTCCTTTAGGATTGACCGGTTTGATCTCCTTGCTGGCCAAGGTATTGTCAAGAGTCTTCTCCAGTACAACAGTTCGAAAGTGTCAATTCTTCAGTGCTCAGTCTTAACTATGGTCCAACTTCTCACAGCCATACATGATGACTGGAAAAACCATAGCTTTGACTACACGGACCTTTGTTGGCAAAGTGATGTCTCTGCTTTTCAAAAATACTGTCTAAGTTTGACATACATATTGTTCCAAGGAGCAAATTTCCTTTAATTTTGTGGCAGCAAAAATATTACTCAGCCATAGAAATGAATGTAGTATTGCCATTTGCAACAACATGGATAAAGCTAGAAATTATGATACTAAGTGAAGTAAGTCAGACAAAGAAAGATAAAATTATAAGATCTCACTTATATGTGGAATCTTAAAAATAATACAAATGAATCTATATATGAAACAGAAACAGACCAATGGACATAGAAAACAAACTTATGATTACCACAGAAGAAATAGAGGTAATGTGCTATATTAGGAGCATGGAAGTAACAGATGCAAACTACTCTAGGTAAAACAGATAACAAGGGTTTATTGTATAGCTCAGGAAACTATATTCAATATTTGTAATAACCTATAATGGAAGAGAATCTGAAAAATTATGTATATATTTGAATCACTTTGCTGTAGACATGAAACTAAAAATGTTATAAATCAACTATACTTCAAAAGTATACTTTAAAAAAGAAGAATAAGTAAGATGTGTATAAGAGACAGGCCAGGAAGGGGACTTTGAGGATCCCAGGCCTATTGCTGTGTCCCCAGTGCTATTGTGTGTAGCAAAATGTAAGGAGATGGGGCTGTGAAGAAAAGTTTGCAGCCTGAGGTAAATCTGTCAATTCCAGGCCAAGGAGTATGACCTGAGATCTACAATAGGCGTCTCTTGAGCAACAGACACAGGATAAAGCTGAGGTGCATAATCTTGATTTGGGAAGAGGAGATCAAAGAAGTGAAACTAAGAGGCAGTTACCATCTATCCACTGAAATTCCTGTTTTTCTTTCCCTGCTCTCTTTTTTTGACTCTACCAATCCTGCCTTACCCAGTATCAGTCTAGGTCTCTCTTCCTCTCCTATCTATCTTGCTAATGTTATAAATCAACTATACTTCAAAAGTATACTTTAAAAAAGAAGAATAAGTAAAGAAACAAGACAAAGAGAAACAAAAACAACAATAACAAAAGACTGACACCCAAGATCTCAAAGTGACCTAAGAATGTCACTGACTAGGAGCACCATAGAGCTACTGATTAACTTCAATTCTCATTAATTTATATATTTAAAATTTAAGAGTAGATTTTAAAAGAATAAAAATATAATCTATAATTTATAGCATAAAGGAGAGTTAAATAAGTTAGGTAATCTATAAGGCAGAAAGTAGAAAAAAAAGAAAGAAATCAAAGCCCATATTTATTTATAATTTAATGCTGAAACACCTGAAGTTTTCCCTTTAAAGTTGGCAACAAGTCAAGGATGTCTTCTATCACTTCCTTTATCCAGTATTACATTGGAAGTCTTAGCCAATGCAATAAGACAGGAAAAGTTAGTCACAACAATTGGGAAAAAAACCCAAATCTGCTACTACTTGCAGGTGGTATCACTATCTGGAGACTCCCTCAGGTTGGTGGTGGCCCAATGGTGAAACAGGATTGTTTTCTTCTGAGTCTTCAAATACCACCTGGGCTTCATTCAGAGCAGGCATGGCAATGAGCATTTTAGACTCTTGTGGGCAAGCAGATGGATGGCCACTTAGTTGGAATGAGTTCTTCTGCCTTCATTCTGCCTATTAGCCTGAGCTAAAGTTGACTAGAAGGACCTGAGCTTAGCCTGTGGGAAAACAGGTAGAACAGGTGGGCACAGTTTAGTAAATGTATACCATCAACTCTTCATGTCAGGAGTTAGTGATGGAATCTGTCAGCTAAGTTTCTGGGTAATTATTATTTACTGGCAGTTTGGAATATAACTGTTCCCTTGGTATGTGTTTTTTTCATGAAATAACACTGCAAAAAATGGGCAAATACTGAGAATATGGACAAAATTGGGCAAAAATTACTGGAAGAACAGAAAACAGGATCTCTAATAGTAAAGTGGGGCTATAGGGTGTAATTTCCACTGTATATTCCAAATTGTCAATACATCCAAGATCTAGTCCATGGAATTGGCTTTGTGTTTCTGTGCATTGCTTGGTCAACTCAGAGAGTTGGAAGTACTATGTCCTATTAGATTTGGACTTCTGGGTTAGGGAAGAGAAGGAAGCTCTTTCAGTGACTGTGACACCCGTTTGGGGGGATAATTGGAGATGATTGCAGCCCAGTGTCCCTCCCCAGTACTCCACCAGAAGAGGAATACAAGGAAGGTACAAGCTACACCAACTCCCCTGTCATAGCTGTGGAACCTGCACCGGGAGAGAGGAGATATTGACACAAATTATTTAAAAGAAAAAAAAACAATACCTTTGCCATAGTTGACATTCCTGTGTTTGAAGTCAAGCCTTTGGAATGGGAGAACAAACATTCAAATCATAGGGGTCCCAGAAGAA
>SJYC01045933.1:0-18734 GCA_006408675.1 Madoqua kirkii
CCTACTATTACTAGTACCACCATTGCTCCGAACAGAACAAGTATTACTATGTAGTTCTAATAATCCATGAGATATAAATCCACCACAATCATATGCACATAAAGCAATAACTCAATAAATGCAAAAGCATAGATTTTTCAAAGCAGTCCCCAATTATTACTAAGGCTATTACTGCCATTTTTTAAGAGACCAAACTATCTCCTAGAAATGGAAATTGGTGAATATACATACTCTAATGTACATAAATAAGTTAAAAAGGCAAATGCCCTTTATACACAATATTATGACTTTTCTATCATGTAATCAGTTGTTTCTCATTCTTAATGGCAAAATTTATATATATTGTAAACAAAATATAAATAAGTACTATTGGGAAAAAGAAGAAAATGGATACTTTTCTTAGATTCTGGTATGATTTCTGATATTTAGTGCCTCAACAACATCAACAAAAAGCACTGGAGAGCCTGATACAGTAAATCCTACCTGTGTGGGCCATATTGAAAAATCTCCATTAAACAAATGAAGGAAGCCGAGTACATATAAATCCCCTAGAATCTAAGTCTTTTTCCTCCTTCTCATGACTGCTAAACCCCAGACTACTGTCTGGGTTTATTATCAAAAATGGTATAGTGGGTCTCAGTTTTGAGGCACATAAAACTACTATGTGGATAAACTTTTATAAGATAAATCTCAATTATAACTGATCTCCCAGGATAGAATATATTGTTTCACTTTTTAACTTCACACGTGTCTATTTTAATCAGAGTACTCTGAAGTAAATGGAGAAAAGTTGGCAGGAAGATGGTGTTACAAAGTATTTCCAGCGTACATGTTTTTCTTAAATGTTAACATGGCATACAAATATACATTCAGGTAATACACAATGTAAACCTCAAGTTACCCCTGAGGATTCCTCCTACGCAATAATTCTTATATATAAAACATTATATCACAGTCAATAAGATAATTCACTTAAAAAAAAAAAAAACCCAGGGGCACTAAGACTTGGATTTCTCAAAATAATGATTAAAGTATTACCTTTGTGCTTCATACCTCCAACGCAATAAATGGTCTTTTGATATAAAATAACAACAAAATGAGTAATGGTAATGAGTACTAAAGAGTACACATTAGGATTATTTGTGATACTTACACACTAAAGTCTATATCACATGCAACTGAAATTTCTCTATCTTTAATATTGCTTTGTTCCAATCCTCAGCCACTAAATCTGCAAAAATCTCATTATGAAGCGAACATACACTGAGACCAGTTTAAAAGCTAACTCTACCAAGAGTAGAATGCCTCAAACAATTTGTAGTTCTACAAGAGTGTTATTAAAAAGGCTCAACATGTTGTATTACCATGGAAATTGTGGAAAACATACATTCCCAAACAAATATTACTTTTTCTCAATGGTATGAAGTAATGAAAACCACATGTGTAAATCTGCGATCCGTGCAGTAGTTCAAGCTGCAGCTAATAGAAAATACAGAAAGTGAACTCTGCTATATAAAGGATTCTTGTTACAGAAATATAATGTGAAAACCAGATGCAGACAGAAACTCTTAATCACAGATGGGAATGTAATCACTGGCACACAGAATACTTTTTTGATCAATCTTAACCATATGTGCAATGTATTTATTTTCTAAGGAATGCAATAACTTGAGAGAACTTTCTATTTGAATTCAGTTAACCTCATATTTATAATGCTTTTATCTTACTCCCCCATCCCTTCAGTGTGTACACTGAGCCAAGGTTTTAAAAGGAAGAGTTGCTGGCCTTGGCAAATCCTTCTTGTATCAGTTTATCTTTCAAAGTTTTAATAGGATGTAAAAGACTACACACATCAGACTCAACCTCAAAAGCGATCAAGTGCAGCTCCCCATTACTGTGTTTCTCAATCACTGCCAGGAATCCCTTCACTGCCTAAACACATTTCTCTTTAGAATTATATCAACACTTGGGGCATTTTTTTCCTTTAGTAAATAAGACACAGCTATTCCAAAAATGAAGATTTAACACACCTCTTTTTATCAGTCTGAAGTGAATCAACTCTTAATTTTTCTGTTTCGTTTTCACAAAAACATCTTGTAACATAAAGACTGTCCCTTTACTTTAATAAAAGTACAATTAGTTTTCTGTTCCACAAAAGGAACCCGTGATATTATAACCAACTTAGAAAACATTTTATCTCAGTAAGCACAGCCCCTAGCACTGGGCTGCACAGTCTACCCCTGTCAAGGCCTCCACAATCTCATTTGTAGGACAATTCTGTATCCCCTTGCTTTGAAACAGCCTCACTTAGGACTACATTCAACTTCTAACAGGAAGTGACTGGGACACTGTTATTTGGGTGTCCCTCATCAGAGGTCAATGGCACCCCACTCCAGTACTCTTGCCTGGAAAATCCCATGGACGGAGGATCCTGGTAGGCTGCAGTCCACGGGGTCGCGAGGAGTCAGACAGGACTGAGCGACTTCACTTTCACTTTTCACTTTCATGCATTGGAGAAGGAAACGGCAACCCACTCCAGTGCTCTTGTCCGGAGAATCCCAGGGACGGGGGAGCCTGGTGGGCTGCCGTCTATGGGGTCACACAGAGTCAGATGCGACTTAGTAGCAGCAGCAGCAGCATCAGAGGTCACATGAACTAAATTTCAAGACTCCAACTGCACAAGATTCCTTAAGCTGCTCTGACATATAGCCATCCAGAGTCTCCTTCTTTCTTCTAACTATTCACCCCCTGATATATGCATAGAAACATAAAGTCCTTCTTCTCGCCTCATTCTGACATTCAAGACCCACCATGATTTGGCACCAATCTGCACCTTTTCAGCCTCTGCTCCATCCATCCCCTTAGAGGGTGCAGCTCTTCAGTGGACAAACTCCCATAGAATGCAACATCTCATCTTTATGGATTTGTCCATTAACTCCTCCAGACTAGTAGATGACTAGCTTCTTCTCAACTCAGGTTTCCCTCAAGTGTAGCCTCAGAGACGGTTTCTCTCCTGTCTAAAGTAAAGTCTCTCCACTACCAGAAGCCCCCCCCCCACCATCCTCTCCAACATTGGTTTTTTCATTGTCTTCACTGCATTTAACACTATGGTGAATAATCTTCCAACTGTTTCTATTGTATGCCTCCTACTCCTAAGCTATAAGGTCTGTTAGAGCAGAGGTCTTGTCTGTTTGGCTTATTACTCTATCTTCCATACTTAAAACTGTACTTGGCACCTAAAGAGAATGAAAGAGATGAATTCCACCTAATGAAATGCTATCAAGGTCCAAGTCACACCCAATGACCATCACAAACATTTCTGTGACCACTCTCAAGGCCTATGATCATACTTTCTTCTTAAATTATAACAGCATTTATGGTCTATATCAGGCTGGACAACTTTTATCTTCCAGACACTGTTCATACGAGCCCATTCCCATCAATACTGTACAAACACAGGCCGCTATGGAAGTCACGCAGGGCATCCACAGCTGAAAAGCCAGCCCTTCCCTCCAGAATAAGCGCTGCTGCGGCTGCTGCTGCTAAGTCGCTTCAGTCGTGTCCGACTCTGTGCGTCCCTGGGACTCTCCAGGCAAGAACACTGGAGTGGGTCGCCATTTCCCTCTCCAATGCATGAAAGTGAAAAGCGAAAGTGAAGTCGCTCAGTTGTGTCCGACTCTTGGCGACCCCATGGACTGCAGCCCACCAGGCTCCTCCGTCCATGGGGTTTTCCAGGCAAGAGCACTGGAGTGGGGTGGAATAAGCACTAGGAAACCACGATTAAGGACCGCAAGTAGCATTGAGTCCATACAACCTTAAAGGTTATGCATAGACTTATCCCCCAACTGAGTTTACCAAGTGGGCTTCCTGTTCTGGAAAGGGATCCCATCTTATTCTGCTTCTGTCTTCAGACCTTACCTTGATGCAATGTATGCATTTGGTTGTAATGAGAGGGGCCAGGTTTAATCACCAGTCTTCAGGCCCAGTGCCTGACTCACAGAAGGAGTTCACTCAATACTGGCTGAGGGAACAAAGGAATAAAAGATAATTTATGCCACCTTGTCTTTCTTCCAGCTTCTGCCTCTTATTGTGATAAAACACTATTTTAAAATGCTTCAGATACTTTAAAATATTTTAAAATACTTCAGTATTTAAAGATTAAAAAATTAAACAGAAGGCAGGTGACCGATCTATGAATTATTTTTCGTTAAGGTGACAACACAGGATGATAAATAAGTTAACAAACCAGGCAACTGAAAACAGTAGGAAGCTCTAAAATTTCTCCTCTGTTATAATCTTCAATAAAATAAAATCTCCTAAAATGACTGTTCCTTACCTACACTGACCACTTAGAAGCCCACTCCACACAGATGGACTGGAATTTCAGGTCTTAACACTTAAGAGCTATTTGACCTTGAAACAAGTCACTTAACCTTTCTAGGCTTTAGATGTAAATCTGTACAACAGGATGATTATACCTAACTCACCAGGATAAAAGAAGAGATAATCAATTGAGAGCAGAAAGGAGACAATACCTATTTTAATATTATCATTTAAAGCATTAAAGCGCCAGGTCACTATTCAAAAATGACCTAGTGTCATCACAAAATCTTTTCTGAGAGTCATTCTGTGCTGAATTATGATCAGTCCACACCACCAGAATATGTGGATGTAAGCTGCAGGCCCCGAAATATCTGCAGTGGAAAAAAATAAAGAAATACCACAAGCTAATGTTTCGTGATTCTTTTCCTAATCTAATTTCATCTGTGGAAGATCATCTAGAGGATAAGCAAAGAGAGAACCAATTATTTCCAAAGATTGGTTTCTCCAAATAAAGGCATCTGTTCCATCCCGGAAACTTACACATAAAAGAAAAACAAGACTTTGAAAGTATATGCATTCGTGGTTGATGCCCACATGACTAAAAAAAAAAATCTGTGATTGTCCAGCTGCAAATATGGTCTGATTGCTGCTGTTCCTCAACAGCTGATATCCCTCTCTCTCTCCTTTCTTCCCTTTCTTTTCTCCCTCTCTCCTTGCTTCAGAAATGCGTAAAGCTGTTGCTATAGTTCTGTACTTCAAATGGTAACTTTTCTAAGTACAGTGAGAAGTTTTGACAATTTTCCATTTTAATTCCCAGCTGCAGTCTCTGTGGCTGGCTCTGTCCACAGGTAAAAAGAATGGGACTTTAGGATTTGGCAACTTCCAGCAGAGCGGTAGTGAGCTCTAGAATAGAGGAGGCTGGGAGTCAGAAAATCTTGGTTCAGACCTCAGCCCACCACTCACGCAGGGTGATCTTGGGCAAGCGAGGAAGCCTCTAGGAGTGACTTGCAAATGAGCTCACTCACAGGCGAGTATTAAATAAGGCAACATGTGAACATCACTCCATGAAGGCATTCACTGGACCTCCGCCCCCACGTACATCTGGCAAGTTGAGAGTGAGAGGGAGAAGGAGTCAGAGTACTCAGGTGAAGTGCTCAGCCTGAGATCTGTCCAGAAAACAGACATGGCAACCCAAGGAAGGACCAACAGGAGCCTCTGGCACCTAAGGGCTCAAAGGGAGTTTTGGGAGAAGGAAAGCTGGGAGTCACAAAGATGGTTTTTAGCCTTGCTGGGTCCCTGACCCAAGGGACAGTTCCAGCTCAGAAATATGTCCATGCATACAACATTCTGTGTATAATTTCAGGGAGCTCATCCTTTACACAAAGTACAATTATGAGCCATAGGGTAAAAAAAGAAATAAGCAGGTTAAGATATGCATTTATGAACACGCAGGTGACTTAAGCACTTCAGATTGCCCAGGGCTGCTATACATGGGGATGTTTTTCGGTTTCTAAAACTTAAAGCTAAAATATGGGGGGCAATAAACTGAATATTCTATGATACGAGAACACAATAAAAAGGGACCAAGGGGAAAAGGCCTGGGAAAGAAATGACATGATCTTGCAAACAAAGATTTCACTTTGGTCTTAGCAATGAAAATATCTGAAGACAGTAGTAAGTAAATAACTGGAATTCAAGGCAGGAACTTTCACCAAATATTTAATAAAGCATCAAAAAGTACCCCCAACTGTTCCAGGCTCCTACCTTTAAGGGATTTACAGATCAGGAGAGAAGTCTGAATCACATGGATAGCAGAAAAATGTTAGATGTGATAAATTCTATCGTTCAAGAAGAGATAGAAGATATCTTCTTCAAGGAGAGCAAACCAGTCCATCCTAAAGGAAGCCAGTCCCGAATATTCATTGGAAGGAATGGTGCTGAAGCTCCAATACTTTGGCCACTTGATGCAAAGAACTGACTCATTGGAAAAGACTCTGATGCTGGGGAAGATTTAAAGCAGGAGGAGAAAGGAAAGACAAAGGACGAGATGGTTGGATGGCATCACTGACTCAATGGACAAGAGTCTGAGCAAGCTCTGGGAGTTGGTAATGAACAGGGAGGCCTGGCGTGCTGCAGTCCATGGGGTCACAAAGAGTCAGACACAACTGAGCGACTGAACTGAACTGACTTGAAGAAGAGATTTCATGGAAACTTGAATAGTTTCATTAGCAAGTGAAGAGAGCACGGAGCGGATTCCCTCTAGAAACAAGTCTTAATTAAGGCTGAGGTGAGGAAGGCTAGCAAATCAGGGGCACTGTCTGACTTGAACATCTGTGTATCCCCCAGGCATTAAACAGGACCACACTCTCCATTAAGTATTTGCTGAGTGAAGGTGACTAAGAAGGAACAGCCACACAGAGGGGAAGATCCTACAGGGGGCTTCCAGAAGAGAGTGGTGGCCAGTTCGAGAGTGGTCAAGTCAGATGCCAAGCACAAGCAAGTCTTTCTGAAATGATGCTGTGCTTCGCACACATCATCTCACGCAATCCACTGGACAACCTTATGGGTCACGCCATCATTATCCAGCTGAGAATTATTTCCAGATGAAGAATAGGAGTTTCAACAAAAGACAAAGCACTGGGGAGTTGGGTCTCTTCACTTCTCCACTTGACTGCTTTCTAGTAGAGAAGAGAAGGCCATCACCTTCCCCCAAGGAAGGGCAGAACCCCACGACCATCCATCCCAAGCTGATGCTACAGTCTCTCACTTTACATTAAGCGAAACAGGTACGAGGTCTGCAAAACACTCAGAAGACCAAGAGACAGGCAACAAAAATTCTCCTTCCAACCACCAATGCCTCAGCCCCACTTTCTTCCCACAGTTCAGTGCAAGTCGCTCAGTCGTGCCCGACTCTTTGTGACCCCATGGACTATACAGTCCACGGAATTCTCCAGGCCAGAATACTGGAGTGGGTAGCTTTTCCCTTCTGCAGGGGATCTTCCCAACCCAGGGAGTGAACCTAGGTCTCGCGCATTACAGAAAGATTTTTTACCAGCTGAGCCACAAGGGAAGCCCAAGAATACTGGAGTGGGTAGCCTATCCTTTCTCCAGGGGATCTTCCTGACCCAGGAATCAAACTGGGGTCTTCTACATTGCAGGCAGATTCTTTACCAGCTGAGCTATCAGGGAAGCCCCTTCTTCCCATAAAGCAAATACTATTATCAGATTCATATGCACACTTCTGCCACAATGGAAGCTTTTGCATTTCTTTTGTATTACCTTTTGTGTACAAAAGTGGCATACTATATATACCTTGCTCCCTGCTTTTTTCATTTCACAGTATATCTAGGAATGATTCATATTAACATATATATTGGTCTCATTATTTTAAAAACTACAGCTTGGTTACAGAAGAAAAAAGTATTAAAGATTCAATTCTGACAGCTTTTATCCACAGACTCTGATTTTAGTTTAAGTTCAAAGTGTAAAAAGAATCACGAGTGTTTTCAAATTAAACAATACTAAACAAAGCAAGGTGAAAGTCCCTGAAATAATATTATATTGGTGAACCAGACCCTGAAAGTCCTCCATTTTGTTGCTGTTGTTTCCTCCAGTAACTAAAATTCTTTAAACAGGGGGGACAATTAACAGTGAGCAATTCAATCACAAGAACTCAATACTGCCCCTTAACATATAAAAGGGATTCCTTTACTTTTCCAATAGGAGGCCTCCATTTTAAAGCAAAAGACTGTGAGCCCACACATGATAGTATTTTGTTTACAGTCTGCTGGCTGTGAAACACACAAAGATGAGTGTATCAATTTTAGTAGTATTTAAATCCATTTTTGTTCATCTAATTTAATGTGTATTTGGAAAATGTCACTGTGTGAAAAAAGTATTTGATCTGCAGACAAAGACTGGAGTACTGAATGAATGAAGGTAGGTTCAAAGGCCCCCTTGAAACTCCCATCCCCCAAGAATACTGAGGACAGTCTGAGACACACTGATGCATAATAAGCACAGCCTCCGCCCTGCCATCAACTTCCCCTTGACTCCTTACTCTCTGGTCCCTGCCTTCTCTCCTTTACATATTAGAATTGAAAGAAATTTTTATAAATTATTTCCTAAACAAAAGTCTAACGCTTGAGATACTTGAAACAGATAGGCTGCTCTGGGGGAAAGTTAAAGGTCCAGATCCAGCCCTCCTGATCACATTTTATTCTACCAGGTAGCCTGCAAAATGGAAGAAAACTCAAAAACAGTTTGAAATCCATGCAAGGAGCCAAAGCACAGAGGGAGCCAAGTCCCAGGACAATCAGCAATCTATCCTCCAGGCAAGCACGACTCTGAGGAAAATCTACCAAGTGACGGCCCATTAACATTTCCCAAAGTAGGTCCCCAAGAGATAGTTGGGTTCTGAGGCTGCTTTCTGGAGGCTGTGACTGTATAAGTCTATGAAGGGTAAGTAAACTGTCCCTTAAACACTGATAGCTCAGTCTGTAAAGAATCCGCCTGCAATGCAGGAGATCCCAGTTCGATTCCTGGGTCAGGAAGATCCCCTGGAGAATGGATAGGCTACCCACTCCAGCATTCTTGGGCTTCCCTTGCGGCTCAACTGGTAAAGAATCCGCCTGCAATGTGGGAGACCTGGGTTCGATCCCTGAGTTAGGAAGAAGGGAAAGGCTACTCACTTCAGTATTCTGGCCTGGAGAATTCTATGAACGGTACAGCCCATGGGGTCACAAAGGAGCACGACTGAGCGACTTTCACTTCGCTTCACTGCCCAAATTCTGGCAAGCTAAATAGAGTGGACATAGGATATGCGTTGTCATCACTTCCCCCTCTCTGAATTCAGCCATATCCAAGTACGAATCATTTTTCTTTGCAATGTCTCTAGCATCTGCCTATTTCTCCTTGTCCCACAAGCCCATTTCTGGCTATTCTTCTACAAATATCTAGCATTTAAACTACTGCAAAGTCAGTTCCCTACCTGGTCTTGGTCTTCCCTCATTCCATCCACCCCAATCTGGCCCACCAGAATCAGACCAAGTCTTCGGAAACACAACTTTATCTGGGTCCATGACTTCCTGTTGCCTTTTTATTTTTCTGCTCTGGTTTCATTAAGGTCCCCTTTACCATGGCACTCTTTGTTCGAGTGACAGATATACACTACCAAGGGTGCAACAGACAGCTGGTGGGAAGCTGCTGTGAAGCCCAGGAACCTCAGCTGGGTGCTCGGTGACAACCAGACAGTGGAACGGGGGCCAGGATGGGAGGGGGGTCCACGTGGGAAGGGACACGTGTACGTGTAGCCGATTCACTTCCCTGGACAGTAAACAGTGGAAACTAACGCAACGTTGTAAAGCAATTATACTCCAATTAAAAAAAAAAATCCAACTAGAAAACCTAATAGAGCATCTGTGATAAAGAACAGAGCTATCCTGGTTTCACGGTGCTAAGAGGATGAACGATCTGGGCAGCGTCCACACCACTTCCAATCCTAAGGGGTCTCACTAGACACAGAAGTTTCTTTAAACTCCTGGTTTACTGAGAAGCTTGAATCAAATGCCTGCTAGTCCAAACATTTATGATCTTGCTGCCTATTTCCCAAGCCTCACCCAAGGGTCCTTTTTGCTGGATCCACGTTAATTTAATCTCTTTCTACCTCTACCCACCCCACCCAACACACCTCTCCCAAGACCTTTTCCAATCACCATTCTTACTTTATAATTGCCCACAACCCCATGACAATAACATCGCCTTGATAAATCCTACCTCTCTTAAAACAAACTTAAAATTTCAATTCACTTCTAAATCTCATTCATTATACCATTTAACAGCAAATAACAAAGCCTCTTCATCTTTTGTAGCTATTTGATTTGTCCTGAGTGGGTTCATCATTCAGTGGGAAGTGGGTCTACCACTTGTTCTGTGCCTCTAATATAGAAAGCATTCGTGATAAAGAACAGAACTATTCTGGTTTCACAATGCTAAGATGATGAACGGAAGGGCCTGAGCCCAAACTGGGCAGCCGCCACACCATCTCCCAACCCTATGGTAGTATATGGTAAAGTACTGCTACTTTATTTCAGGTTTACACCCAAAGGCAAAAACCTTAATTTTCTTTCAAATATTCTAAAAGGTTTCATTACCAAGGCTACCCAAAGAACATATGCCTTTAAGACAGTCACATTAGCTTTAATGGGTTGCTCACTTTGTTGCTTTTCATTTTCGTTTTTCTCTGATATTTTACACCCACTTTCCCTAGCCAACTCAGAGCTTGACTTGGATAAGTCAATGGTGACTGATCACATGTACTTTCCATTTAGATCTGAACGCACCTAACCTACCCTGAGTCAAACAAAAGGATCTGAATTCATTCTCCACATTTGTTTCCCATCAGAGGTCAAGTGTGGCTATCATTTCTAAATAAACCTAGCTAGAGATGAGAATGAAAATGGCTGACAGGTAGGCAGAGAGGTTTGGCAATAAAGAATACTTGTCTGACACGCGATAAAAGTTACAGAATTCTAACATCACTTGAAAAGAACACTTTCACAGGAAAGAAGGATTACTGTATCAGTCTGATAAACACCACAGTTCCAGTCCCAATATCATCTGCTGTTCTTCCCAGCTGTGTTTGCTCATCACTGTGTACATAACATATGCATAGATTCAGAAAATAAACTAGCAGTCTTTCCTGACCTGTCTTACAGCTCACATCCTTCTGAATCTTCAGGTTAGGGGAAGGAGTACAGAACATCTAGTTTTAACAAAGTAGAGCAACCAGCTTCCTGAGACCTTGTATTTAAAGCACAGTTTGCACCATGCTTACAATGCTCAGCAGATGACTTCCCAACGCTGATACTCCACTTGCCAAGTTAGATGTGCATTTGAAATGCTCACAGCAGTGCTGCTGTGCTAGCTCCCTGGCACAACCCTTAAGCCAGTCTTTGCAGGTACCACCATCTACCTTCCTAATACCTCCCTGATCTCCCACCTGCGCGTCCCCAGGAATACTCCCCACAAGGTCCAGCAGAAAGGACGTCCCAAACACTAACATCAGCTAACGTTCTCTCCTGGAGCTCTAATTGAGCTGGCCACAGCTAAGCTCATCAATGGTCTGGCAACGCCTCCTCTGTCGTTAGTGGCCCCACTAACAACTCTGGATAGCTTATCTTTAGACAAACCGCCATTACATCTCCTGGTAACATTTTCTCTATTATTTCTCTGATGAATCCAGTCAAGTCAGGTCTCAACAGTTCACTGCATACATACTTTTAAGACATCCACCTTTGTGGCAAAGAACTTGAATCTGACCTCCCAGCAAATTTCAAATGCCAACGCGAAAACTTTCTACAACCTATGAAGCAACAGTGGTTCCTGTGATTTCCATTTCTAGGGACACATGAACATCATGTAACTTCCATGTGCTTCCCCGTAAACACCAGAAGTTTCCACTGCCATCCTGAATGATGACAAAGGGCTTAATCAAATCCGAAGTATAAAAACGTAATAGTTCCTAAATTCCAAAGAAATCCAGCATGGGTTCATGATTAGTAACTTCACAAATTAGGATTAAACTTTTAACAAGGTCCATTTTTTAAGTCAAAATACAAAAATTAGGGTCATTGGCAGTCACTGGGCTCTCCATCACTTTTAGAAGCAACAGCGGACTGTTCCTTCAGACAACAGATAGCTTCTTGGTCTTTTGCACTTAACATCTGATTCCTAGGCAAAAATGAGAAGGTGCCCTTGTTGGTTTGAACAAGCTATTACTTACCAGGTTCTCTCCAAAAACGGTTTAAAGAGGTCATTTTCTAAATCTCCAAGTGACTTGGGTCTAAACCTTGAGACTGTGGGGTGCAGGAAAAGCCCGGAAGCACCAAAGTGAGCCTTTAGTCCCTCAGCCCTGGCCCCAGGCACCAAGTTCACCTTAGGTGAGGTGAGGGGCAAGTATACAGGCTGTTTTATTTGTGCAAGACCTAAAATGTTTCAGTTCCTTCTCACTCTGTAGAAAGATTCTTTCCTCCATCATTCACCTCCGAAAGGACTATAGTCACAACTGAAATCTCAGACAATCATCTGAGATCCAGGATGGCTATGAGAAAAATGACACACTCTTCCCCACACTTCTTCATAACGAAGAACAATGGGGAGCTGAGAGCATTCTGCACTGATTCTATTTCCGTGATATGCAGATTAGTAGTACCTCCAACTCAGAAATGAAAATTTTTTTTTCGTTTTATTAACCACAGGAAATTCCTGAAAGCCCACGCGTAATATGCTCTTGTAGACTATGTAGACCTGTACAGATGAGAGCTGGGAAGCCTCGTGATTGAAGAGTCTGCCCATCATTTGCTCCTGAAGCTGGAGTGCACCCAAGGCCACCCATCAAGTCAGTGACCGAACTGGAAGGGGAACCTCAGTTTGCCTGTGCCCAAGAATGCACACACACGAGGTCCTTCGTTTCCTAACAGAGTGCTTTACGCTACATAATCAGTTATAAGTTCAAGATGGTCCAGACTCTCTGTCCTCTTAGTCATGGCGAGGAAGTGGACCCAGCCAACTGGGAGCTGCTGAGATCGAGTAGAGTGAGCAAACTGCCTGAGACGGGTCAAGCGCAGGGACTGAGACACCGAGCAGAAGACGGCTCTGGAGTGCTGAATGGGACCCACAGAGGGAGAGGTCCCAAGGCCGTGCACTGCAGGAGGTGGCATTCTGATGACAGAACAGCATTTAGTCATGGAAAAACCTGCATCAGGAAAATTCTGTAGAGTGCATACGAATGCTGAGTCGCTTCAGTCGTGTCCAGCTCTTTGCGATCCCATGGACCGTGGCCCACAGGCTCCTCTGTCCATGGGATTCTCCAGGCAAGAATACTGGAGTGGGTTGCCAAGCCCTCCTCCAGGGGATCCGCCCGATTCTTTTGCACTTAACATCTGATTCCTAGGCAAAAATGAGAAGGTGCCCTTGTTGGTTTGAACAAGCTATTACTTACCAGGTTCTCTCCAAAAACGGTTTAAAGAGGTCATTTTCTAAATCTCCAAGTGACTTGGGTCTAAACCTTGAGACTGTGGGGTGCAGGAAAAGCCCGGAAAGCACCAAAGTGAGCCTTTAGTCCCTCAGCCCTGGCCCCAGGCACCAAGTTCACCTTAGGTGAGGTGAGGGGCAAGTATACAGGCTGTTTTATTTGTGCAAGACCTAAAATGTTTCAGTTCCTTCTCACTCTGTAGAAAGATTCTTTCCTCCATCATTCACCTCCGAAAGGACTATAGTCACAACTGAAATCTCAGACAATCATCTGAGATCCAGGATGGCTATGAGAAAAATGACACACTCTTCCCCACACTTCTTCATAACGAAGAACAATGGGGAGCTGAGAGCATTCTGCACTGATTCTATTTCCGTGATATGCAGATTAGTAGTACCTCCAACTCAGAAATGAAAATTTTTTTTTCGTTTTATTAACCACAGGAAATTCCTGAAAGCCCACGCGTAATATGCTCTTGTAGACTATGTAGACCTGTACAGATGAGAGCTGGGAAGCCTCGTGATTGAAGAGTCTGCCCATCATTTGCTCCTGAAGCTGGAGTGCACCCAAGGCCACCCATCAAGTCAGTGACCGAACTGGAAGGGGAACCTCAGTTTGCCTGTGCCCAAGAATGCACACACACGAGGTCCTTCGTTTCCTAACAGAGTGCTTTACGCTACATAATCAGTTATAAGTTCAAGATGGTCCAGACTCTCTGTCCTCTTAGTCATGGCGAGGAAGTGGACCCAGCCAACTGGGAGCTGCTGAGATCGAGTAGAGTGAGCAAACTGCCTGAGACGGGTCAAGCGCAGGGACTGAGACACCGAGCAGAAGACGGCTCTGGAGTGCTGAATGGGACCCACAGAGGGAGAGGTCCCAAGGCCGTGCACTGCAGGAGGTGGCATTCTGATGACAGAACAGCATTTAGTCATGGAAAAACCTGCATCAGGAAAATTCTGTAGAGTGCATACGAATGCTGAGTCGCTTCAGTCGTGTCCAGCTCTTTGCGATCCCATGGACCGTGGCCCACAGGCTCCTCTGTCCATGGGATTCTCCAGGCAAGAATACTGGAGTGGGTTGCCAAGCCCTCCTCCAGGGGATCCGCCCGACCCAGGGATCGCATTTGCATCTCTTATGTCTCCTGCATTGGCAGATGGTTCTTTACCACTAGCGCCCCCTGGAAGGGGCATACAGAGTGGCATACATTTGGGCATATCCTAGGATATCTGGTAGCCGGGAGCCTACTCTGATTCCTAGGTTGGGGGCAAGGGCAAATGTAAGGAAAACAGTGGATGTGTAGATCATGACTGCTAAAGATCACATAAAGCCCAGTATTCAGAGACCATGTCTCTGTTAGAACTTGGGAACAGAGCAGGTAATTAAATTTGGGGAACATAAGGAAAACTCAGCTTTCCAAATTAGGGCAAAAGGTCAAAGCAGAAGAGCAACTAAAGCTAGTTGTAGAGTGATGGACTGTACCTCTTTGAAATGAAGAAAGGGAAAGGCCGGTTAACCGGCTACTTAACATCAGTGAGGACGGTCTCTGTGAAGGCGAGCGCCAGGCTCACAGGAGCGCTCTGACGTCTGCCAGCTCCTCCACTTTCTGCCAAGACGAACAACTAGGTGGCAGCCCTCGAACGCCTCAGAGCCCCGGGTATCAAGATGAATGCATCTAGTCAATCACATTCCATAAGGCACTGGGAGGTGTTCAGATTGCTGGATGCACGACAGGAAAGCTTTACATCTGTACTCTCCACAGTCAACAAGAGCTGTATCCTAGAAGCCCCCTCACCCAAGCGCAGCCTTGTCTTAGGGACCCTGGCCAACACGGAGCCCACAAAAACCAACCCGTTTTATGAGTTCCGTTATACAGGTAACCTCAGTTAGAACTATCAAAGCAGAGGGATTTTAAGTACGTCTCTTACAGCTAGTGAAAATGTTAGTGGTTCTAAGCAAGACTGATGGTTTTACGTGTTTTCAAACAAAAGTATTTCACACCTTAAACCTCAACCACAGGGCATTACTTCCTCAGCGGTTCTGATACAAAAGCCTGAACATCACTTGAAAAGTATGGACATTCTGGAAAGAGTCACAGGAAGCTCTTCCCTGCTCATGTCATGTAAGGTACTGAGGCTTCAACACCGATTGTGGTTCAACACAGAAACAACGCACTAGAAGATCATATAGAAAATGATGCGGCTGTGTCTGTGAAATAAACTTTCTTCACTGATACATGACTCCGGTGACATTTCTTGAGAGTGGCAAAGTGCTTGGGCCTACACCAGAAAATATACCCACCAAGGAATAAACCCAGATCTCTGAAATTATGCCAGCAACAACACCCCACAACTGGGCTTCAAACTGGAAATTACATTCTTTATAAGAATTATTCTCAGTTGTACACGTGATCACAAGTATATACAATGCTGTTCTTCAAAAAACCCCTTCTTTCGATTGGTTTTTCAGAAGAAACATTTGTTAATATCAAGTATGCTAATGTATCACAGTGTCTGTTTTCCCTTGTATCCATTCTGAAGATATTCTCAGTTTATCTTTGAAGAGTGAGTGTGTCTGGCAATTGAAGTGTGAAGGTACAAGCTATATAGCCTCTAATTGATCCAAAGCAGTGATCACGTCTCACCCTAAACAAATTACTATACCACAAGTCCACCCAACTGCAGTTGTGGATTGAGTCAATATTAAACCTGATCCAAATTTTATAGGTCTCCCTTCTACCTTAATTCTCTATGTCCAGTTGTGCATGACTAGTATTACCATTTATTTTCTTTCTGTAGGGATAAAGTATTATTTTTATTATTGTTATTCATGTTAGAGGTCTTTTTAATTAATATTGAGTAATTTTTTAAACATGTCTTTCCTAGAAATGTCATTAGTAAAATGCATCCAATTTTTCTCTAATGTGGTGCTTTCCCTGTCCATAAAACTTATTTGATTAGCAGTACTATAGAAGCTAAAGCTTTTGTATGCAGGCACTCAAGCATAATTTAATCATTTTATTTAAGCATGAAAAAAAATTATTCTGAAAGCCCTGTTAGGTAAAATATCCCTGATTAATTTAAACTTACATTTACAGGTATATTAAAGGTGAAATAAATCACAGAATGCCCAGTATGCAATGGAATAGTGTTAACTTTGTTATAATAGTCAGCAATAAGTTAAAAATTGCAGTATTAGAGAATGTAAGGAATAACGCTTTCAATTTAAGTAACTGCATTTAAACAGGTTACTTTAAAATAAATTTTGTTTTATGTGAAACCATTTTATATTTAAGGATTTCCACCTATGGAAATCTCTTTCATAGTCAAACGAGATGAGGTCCTAATTGCATAATACCATTTATCTGCTGAGGATAAAAGTGCCAACAAATGAAAATGCACATTAGGCATGAGATTGTCAGAACAGAAAATTGTCTTTTTTATTTTTTTAATTTTTTTTTGTTTTTGTTTTTAAATAACCCACTCACATTAACAAAAGACTGCAGTAGCTTCCAAATTATAGGCTGTTATTTTTAGTGGAAGTAGTTCAATATTCATATTGGAGCAGATGTAGCAGTTTAACAAAACAGCTCTTCAAATCCTGCACAAATTGAAAACAGGAAAACTGATTGCATTTTCTCTTATCACTTTCCTTTTCTGAATTGACACTTTTGGCCTTCTGAAAATTTACACATGGCTTTCATCTCAACAGCACCTGCTGATCAAACAGAAACCTAACATTTTCATGAAAATGGTATAAAGGACTAGTTTTGTTCAAAATGTTGTAAAGGGCATCAATTGCCTAACCTGATGACAAGAACTGCTGGGTAGAAGGCATATTCATCAGAGTTTTATATTTTCACTAAACTTTAAAAAAAATACATTAAGTCCCTTCTGGTTTTTCCATGTTCACTTTTCATACAATTCAGATTTCTTTGACTCGAGGTCTGCCTAAAACTTAGTTTTACTATGCAAAGACTATGCAAAATGTGTAGAAGGGTAGATTACACTAAGACATAGAATACTGAGTATTTTCTCTGTCACTGCTTAGAATACACATGTTTATCTATCCATACTGCTTTCTATTCAGTCACATGAATGTAAAATATACACATTCTGCTTTCATATTCCACCCACAGAAAAAGGAAAGCCAGACCTTATTTTTGAAGGGGATTTACACACTTCTTTAAACAGATACAGATTTAGCAGGTGCTTGAATATCCCCAACTGCAGAAAAATGGATGTCACCTGAGCACAAACTATCTAAATGATGCAACCAACTCATTCAACGTAAATATCTCTGGGAAGGTAAAGGTAAAGCTTGAAAATGGGTATTCTTATATGTAAAATACAAGGACTGAGAGCTAAGTAGCTCCTCAGAGTTTCAAATCAAACTATATCACATATTTATCTGTTACACCTGATTCTAAGTGAAATTAAAGATGTCTCTAAGAAATGTCCTCTGCCAGTTCACTAGCAAAAGATCTCTCCCCTTCCGAAGGATTCCAGGTTGTCTATTCCCATTCTGCCTGGGTGACAAGGTAACCCCAGGCAGAAATGACATACAGTAAATATATGTGCCACTCCGGCCAGCTGGACTGTGAATTTCAGTGTCTCATCATGCTCACCGAGGTAAGAGCAAACCTGAAATGTCAATATGTTCAGTCAACAGAAGTGAAATAATGGGACTCTATTGTCTTACCCAATTGATCTGCCGCTGTCAACACGGAAACATGCCCCCCTGCCTTCAAACACATTTTAATCAGGCTCTTAGTTACTGGATCATATTTACCTACGAAAATAGTTATCCTGACTATGCGTAGGAAGCAAAACAATTGTTTTTCCCACTTTTACCCATTTTAAAAACCTTTTAAAGTTGATGCTGTAATCTTTAAACACACTCAACTGTATTAAACATGTTTCAAATTAAACAGGTTTATTAAATATTTTAAAATTATTTTCATTTTAAACCAATTCCAAGGGGGGGGGGAATCCCATAGTTTACATTCAACATGCAAATCTACCACCTTACAGTCTTGATTTTTGTTCCCTTTGGACCTAGTTGAAATCATACTATAAAATCAACTAATTCCACATTAAAAGTCGGTTTCATTTGCTCCTCTCACTCATCCAAGTACTACCATTAGCATCAATTCACCACCCATTCAAAACATGTCACACCGAACCAAACACAAATGATCAATTCCAAAAGCCTCAACCGATTTTGCTCGGTTTATCAATCCTACAAATAAGGGGTAAATGAAACTCTTGTTATAAGAAGGGAGATGGTGCTAAGGAGGGCAGGAGGTACGAGTGAAAAGAATATAAGGTATTCAAGCCATTGCGATTTTCCCTTAGTTCTACACACTTTGAATGCAAAG
>SJYC01045936.1:0-43143 GCA_006408675.1 Madoqua kirkii
ATTTATTCTTATTTAAAATTAATAAAATGAAATCTGAATCAGGAATGATTCTTGTGAAATAGTGCTATTTATAAAATCATATTGTAAGGCTTAGAAATAAATCAACAAGTTTTAGGATGTAAAAAATAGGGGGAGAAATTAAATATACATATTTTGCTATATGTTTCTTCTTTCTGTAAATTGTGCCAAAGTAGGTGTGAAATTATGATAGAAACATTAAACTTCAAAATCAATGGAAAACAACTTGCAGAAAATAAAAAACAGTGTTACATTTTCAGGCCATATTCACAACACAAAGGCATGTATTTCAATCACGTTTTATAAGATTCTGCAAAGTTTATGGGATTCTCCCTGTTGGTCATTCTTCCCTAAAAATAATAACTATTGTTCTAGTTGTACTTCTTTTCTTAAAAAATTCACGTTTTCTACTCAGTTTGACTTCACATCAGATAGAACGTCACTAAATCTGAGAGTTTTTTAAATTCTGATAAGAGCAGTTGAGGGATGTACATCCTGAGGCTGAGGTATAGTGACTCAATATATTCCTTAATCCCACTTCCCACTCCCTTTAAAGGCCTGTGTCCTGCAAAATGTAGAACAGTTTTCTGTAGAGTTTATCCTTCTATTATCTCCTGACTCCTCTATTTGGAGCAAATGGTAGCAATAGAGACCAACTCAAATGTGAGGAGATTCCTGAATTGTAAAATCTAGGAAAATAAAACATTAAATGAAAAGGGAGGGCCACATTCATAAGTGTGGTGGGAAAGTATGAATTGCCTGAAAATTGTACAAGTCCACAAAACATTTCGTTACCCTAACCTTGGGGTGGGAAATGCATATGACATTGCATTCATCATGCAGTAAATTGATCATTGATACATTAAAAAATAACTATCTAAAGGAGACAGGAATTAGTATTGTCTTTCTATCTGCCACTTACAGGAGAAATTAGGTATCTGTACTTTAAGGACTTTCATTTTGTTAAACCAAAAAAAATCTTCAAAGAATTCTTTTTTAAAAATAGGCACCTACTCACCCTAACAAAACCATTAAATTGAAAAATAAGATATCCAATAATACGTTAAACTATAAAAACTCTTGCTAGCAATTTTTTTCTCACAGTTTTTTCCTCACATTCTTACATTTTTCTTACTGTAAAAGTACCAAGTTTTTTCAGCTTACAGGGTTTTTTTTTTCATTAATGTTATCTAAGACTGCTTTTTGTGTCTCCTTAAGCCAATCTTTAAAAAAGCAGAATTTCCAACACGAATTTCAGATGAGTGCTTATTACCTTCTTTAGACAGATGTGATTCACCTCTCACAAACAGGAATTCCGGGACAAAATTTTAACAAGTTCTTAATTAATGCTTTCAAAATTCCTTCTTATAGACATTAAAGTTTGAATGAGTCCCAAGCTGTGATTTTTCTATATACTTTGAAAAAGTCTTGTTTGCTTAGGTTGATGAAAATTTATAACTATTTTTAATGAAAGTTTTTGTATTTGTGAAAAAAAATATGATAAACATAAAAGACAGGAAACAATGATCATGTTTTCGTTAGTGAAGAACTTAACCCTATTTGTCACTTCTCTCGCTTTTGCTATGTAATTTTATGTAGCTTACTTTTTGAGCTTTGTATGGACAAGTTTTATTCCAAATCTTTGCAACCTTGTTATTTAACTGGTTTAAGCTTTAATTTTAGAATATGGACAACAAAAGAATAAATTTTAGAGATCTTGTCTTATTCTGTAAGTGTACAATGTAAATACATTAGCTCTTAGGGACCTAAGCTAATAAATAATTTTTTTAAATAGAAATTTGCAAGTTAAACTAAAATGACTCTGAGACTTCTCTGGCAATCCAGAGGTTAAGACTCAGTGGTTGCACTGAAGGGGGCATAGTTGCAGTCCTAGGTCGGGAGGCTAAGATTCCACATGCCATGTGTCATGGCCCCCCACCCCACCCCCAAAAAATGGCCCTCATCCTACCTGCAAATAAGCTGATTGGATTGGTATGATTCAGCTGCAGATACCTGTATGTTTTTCTATACTACTTTAAAGCCAGTCTTCATGCAAAAAGCCAAAGGTGGAAATTTTCAATTCTTTATTTAATTTCCAAAAGGAATTTTTTTTAAGTTTGGAGAGTTTTATAAAATAATTCATATTAGTATTTAAGTAATGAGTTTTACTCTCTAAATATTTAAATATTTGTATTCCTCGGAGTTTGACACAGTAAACTCTGCAGGATTGAATTTATTGCATAATATGAAACACATACATGCTACAATGAATGTGAATGTGAAGTCGCTCAGTCGTGTCCAACTCTTTGTGACCCCATGGACTGTAGCCTACCAGGCTCCTCTGTCTATGGGATTCTCCAGGCAATAGTACTGGAGTGGATTGCCATTTCCTTCTCCAAGGGATCTTCCCAACCCAGGGATCAAACCCGGGTCTCCCGTATCGCAGACATATGCTTTACCATCTGAGCTACCAGGGAAGTCCAAACATACACAAATAAGTGTTTTTATATGCACAGCTATCTATAAGCTAGTAATTGTCTCATGTGACATTTTACTGCTGCTGCTAAGTCACTTCAGTTGTGTCCGACTCTGTGTGATCCCATAGACATTAGCCCACCAGGCTCCCCATCCCTGGGATTCTCCAGGCAAGAACACTGGAGTGGGTTGCCATTTTCTTCTCCAATGAATGAAAATGAAAAGTGAAAGTGAAATTGCTCAGTCGGGTCCGACTCTGTGCGACCCCATGGACTGCAGCCCACCAGACTCCTCCATCCATGGGGTTTTCCAGGCAAGAGTACTGGAGTGGGGTGCCATTGCCTTCTCCTAATCCATAACAAATAATGATGCCCCCAAAAATCTTAGTTACATTTCTAATTTACATTGAATGTTTCCCACCTCCATCTTTGAAAGTTGATTCTTAAAATACCATAATCCAGAATAAAACCTTAGAATACCCATCCCCCACTGAGATTCTATAGTCCCCTCTTTTTTTTTTTTTAATTGAATGTGCTCAGAGAAGTTATTTTTCCTTTTCTTGCTATTTTGTTTGTTTTTAATACTGGTGTCTACTCTGTCTGTATAAATCCTTGAAAGTTGAAAGTTAAGTCACTCAGTAGTGTCCAACTCTTTGCAACCCTGTGGGCTGTAGCCCACCAGGCCCCTCCATCCGTGGGATTCTCCAGGCAAGAATACTGGAGTGGGTTGCCAATATCCTTCTCCAGAGGATCTTCCTGACCCAGGGATCAAACCCAGATCTCCTGCATTAGAAGCAGACGCTTTAACCTCTGAGCCACCAGGGAAGCCGATATAAATCCTTAGTTAGGTGCATATTACTGTGATGTAACTACATAGATGAAAGTCTGTTTTGTTCACTGAACAGTGCTTGCCAAGTATTAGGTGTTCGATAAACATTTGTTGAATGAAGAATGAACTAAGTTTAAAAACTTCATCACATGAACTTTATCTACATGAATCAATACACTATCAACTTGGCCTCTTTCTTAATGAATTATTCAGAAAACTTTAACACCACCAATATATTTAATGAAGAAAATGTAGGCAATCAAAGACAAGAGTTTTCTGTTTTGTTTTATATGTATATTTCAATATTTCTTGAAAGATGGAGAATTCAATATGAAAAATATGTATTCTTAAGTACTCTTGTTTTAACTGTTTATAAAATTATTCTAGGCTCTACACTAAAGCACCGATATTTCTGAAATTTTGGTTTACCTTCCATAATAATTTAGACATTTTAAAAAATACTATGTGAAGAAACTTGGAGCTAAGGGAATTTTAGAGGTAAGTAATTCTTTCCTTTTTATCTTATATATTACTTGGAGTATGTATTCCTTAGTACACACATCAATATGCAGTAAAAATTCACAAGCCGTTTAATTTGTCTACGGCATATTCTCATTCTTTCATTTAATTATTATATCATTGATAGTTTATATAATCCAGATTGTTTGAGGGTGTTTATACTTAGTAAAGAATCATCTTTATTTGGAAATGTAGCCTTAGTTATGCAAGATCAGTATATCTATGTTCACATTAAATCCACCCTTTAAAAGATTCATATGTTATAGTATTTTAATCATTTTATTTTCCCCCAATCCTTTAAAAATATCAATTTGCTCCATAGAACACTCTAGTCTGATGAATCCCATATCACCTCATAAGGCTGTTTTCATGTGAGAATCATTATATCACTGTAGCATATCCACCTCTGGCGGGGAAAGCAGCGGCCAGCTGGCTCACAGCACAGCAGTGGAAAGAGAAGAAATTTTTGGCCCACAGATCTGTAGCAAACATGGGCTGCTCTTAATCATATTCAGCATGAACTTGTTTTGCACAGTTGTTAATTTTTTTCTCAATAGGACTGGCCACCAACTGAGAGACCCCGGTGTCTCAGTTAAGATGCTAGAAAGGGTGACTCAGTCATCTGGGACCAACAGGTTCCCTTTCCTAATTCCCCCCAGAATTCATCTGTACATTCAAGAGAATCGCTTGACCAATACACTCTTTAAGTCAGGCGCCTGTAAAACCACAAGATCATCCTGATGCTCATCACCCAGTCTGCCCTGCAATGTGGTCCCATTTCTTTGAAAGGACATAATTTTTCTAAGATAGAAAATTTCCGTTTCATGTGTTTTCTGGACAAGAAAATCACTTCTAGACTAACATTTGCCCTAAGTATTCACATTTTTACTTTTAAATAAATATTCCTTATTTAATATTTTTGCAATGAAGATATAGATAATGCATGCAATTGTTTACAGTCTTAAAACATTTCATGGAAGCCATGCTTTCTATAGAGAAGAACAAATATATTTTCCCTTGGCATAATGCATGCATGTCAAATTTAATGTGTATACTAAGCATCCAGAGGATTATGTTAATGGCTGAATCTGCCTCAGTGGGTGTGGGCTTGGACCTGAAATTCTGCATTTCTAACCAGCTTCTAGGACCCTGGCCCACACAGAATCAGGAGCAAGACTTTAGAGATTACTAGAAGCATTGAAAACACCCCACCTTACATTCTCCTTATATACACAGAGCCCCACTTTCATAGCTTGCACAAAAGCCCACAGCATTCATGCACTCGAAGAAGAACACACACATCCTTTGGGACCGTGTATTCCCAACGAGGGAAAGCATGTGAATAGGCTCCTAACATCACTACCTGCTGTTCAGGCAGCTGCAGTCATCAAGGGAGACTCATTATCAGATAATAATAAAATAAACAGCCACTAACTTCATCTAAACAGGACTGGAAGCTCTTCAAAAGTTCAGCCACACGTGCGTGGTTACTGCAGGAGGGTTAGATCACTTGTGCCTCTAAGGGGTTAGTGACGGCCATGCCTTGCGTGGGACTGTACTTGCCCAGTGTAATATATCACTGAGAAAAGGTACTGCAAGCTAATGGATTCAAGATGTGCAGGTTTCCAACTTCCCTGAGCACAGCCATGGACCATTCCAGCCCCCACTAGCTTGCGATGGCGAATGGAGGATCTAGGGTCAGAGGGTAGATAGCATGGGGCCTGTCACACAGAACGGGGCTCAGCCTTGCTTGCCTCAGCTCACTCACTGATGAAATAAGTTTATTTCATTGTATTGACATGTTATGACAATTGTGCCCTAGTGCACTGGTTTAACTGAAAGGCCTAGTGCTCTTAAACTTTAATGACACTGCAGACTAATAAGAACAGAGAAATGCATTTCTCACAAAGGCAATCAGGTATACATTTTCATTATTAAGCATTCTGCTTGGATCTCATAGAGGAAATCTGAAGATTGGGAAGAAAGAGGTTTATTTCTTGTAATTGATTTTGAGTCTTTTGAGCCGGAGGACCACCCACTCAAAGCCCTTTCAAGTGGAGAAAAACAAAAAAAACTGATGTATTTTGACAGTGATTCTAACACACTCTCTCTCCCTATCAGTGATTGGATACATTTTTGTGCTACGGGCCTTTTTTGTTTTCATCTCATTGGGTACCATAATGGCTAATAATTTGTGACCAGTCTACTAGCATGTCACTTCTTTAGCTTTAACAAACACAGTGAAAACAACAACAGCAAACCAAACTGTTATAGCCAGGAACTTAATAATAATTCTTTGCTGCAATCTGAATGAACGCATACTTGCCCCATTTCTTGCTCCTATTTCTAATATTGCAGGAGGATTTATATTTTTTCTGAACAATAGATTTTAATTAAAATTTCTTCAAGGCAGTTTTCATTCCTATGATTACATTTCCAGGTCCTGAGACATCTGCATTTCAAAATAAACCATGTATTTTCATAAATACACAATTCCCTTAGAGAATTTTGGTATTCCAATTTCCTCTAGCCTCTTCTGAACATCTTCACATTTATTTGTGTGTTCCATGTATTCATACCCAGTCAGGATTAGACATTTCTTCACACAGGTATTGTGTTAGGAAGCAGATTCAAAGCATTCCTGTTCTCTGTGAATCAAGACTTTTAAAAGGAACAAAGACAAATTAAGCGCAGTAACATATGTCTAACAAAAGATCTAGATATCTTACAAGACGTGCCTAGAGTGGCAGGGTAAACAACGGGCTGAGTTTGCTTTGAAGTTTAAGTCATTGTTATTTTAATGAAGTGGGAAATTCATTTAGATAGTGGAATCTGATAGTTACCCAATTAAAGCTCTTTTTGTCTACATTAATGTAGTTTTCAATTTTTAGTTTCTGAAACCCACTTTTACCAGAGAGTTATTTTGAAGATAGAAGCAGTTTGAGCAGTGTCTTGTTATTTTATTTATTTATTTTTGCCTTACGCTTGCTGCTTTCGGGATCAAGGACTCAGTACGGCCACTTCAGTGAAACCCCAGAATCCTAACCACTAGGCCACCAGGGAGCTCCCTTGAGCAGAGTCTCTAAATGTACCTCATGAGTGACAGTCAGTTGTCGATTAGGCCTTGTAAGTGTTTTCTATAAAATTATAAGCCAATGTATCAAGCTTGATCAAGGTGCAAAAAATAGAAACACCTTCAAGTATTTCCGGAGAAGGCAATGGCACCCCACTCCAGTACTCTTGCCTGGAAAATCCCATGGATGGAGGAGTCTGGTGGGCTGCAGTCCATGGGGTCGCACAGAGTCGGACCTGACTGAGTGACTTCACTTTCACTTTTCACTTTTATGTATTGAAGAAGGAAATGGCAACCCACTCCAGTGTTCTTGCCTGGAGAATCTCAGGGACGGGGGAGCCTAATGGGCTGCCATCTATGGGGTCGCACAGAGTCGAACACGACTGAAGCGACTTAGCAGCAGCAGCAGCAGGTTATTTCACTTGGTTCATGGGAGTTCACTGTAAAGATATAAGTGGACAAGCAGGAAGCTATCAATAGAAGCTACCTGGGTCTCACAGGAGAGACTGTACCAGTACCTGCAGTGATCAGATTATTTCTCTCTTCTTCCTCGAAGCCTATCCTGATGCACCGTGGGCTTCCTGCCTGAACACCCTGCCCTTGTCACAGCCCTGGGCTTGCCCCCCATTCCTGTGCTCCTTTCATTACCAACTATCATTAGCTTCTCGTCCTCTCTGCTCCACAGATCCTGCCCACTCGTTGCTTTGGCTGTTTTGTGAGTTTGAATAACTCACGGCTTCTGTTTACCATCATGTCTGTCTTCCAGCTCCTGTTCTCCTGTTAACTAGTATATACTGTTCTAAAATGCAGAGACAGAGAGACTGATGGAGTCAGTCACGGTCATTTTGAAACCAAAGCGCTTCATTAGCTGGAGGATGGGTCAGGGGCTCATCTGATCCAATCGGCTGTGGTCAGGGTGGCAAGGTGTGTGGACAACTTTGCTCAGATGGAAACCCCTCATAAAGTGACCTAGACTCTTCACAGCAAAATAACATTATGGGGCTTTTGAAAAAAATAGCTGTGTTAAACTGACTGTAGATATTTTCCCGATGTGAGCAAAGGGAAAGTGTACATTAACGTTGATGATTAACGATGAAGTGAGTACCTTAGGAATTCTGACCATTTCTGAAAGGTTTTCCAGGTTTTATCCTGGTGTTCTGTGTTGTCTCTGTAAAGAGAGTACAGCAGAAAGAAAGATCTCTTGACAATCTATGAAACCTAGAACTGAATTCCTTTTTAATAAATGAGTGACCTTAAGTCACACAACTTTCTTTAAGTTATGGGAAACCTAAATACTTTGGAGATTTCTTGATCAGTGGATAGGACTGGAAATACAACAGTCTTTTCATTTGCCTCGACTCTCCATCCTACACCTAAGCCTTGCCCCATCCCAGCTTGCACTGTATCAACAGCAGATTCTTTTCTTTCTATTAGCTATGGCTATAATATTATCATTACTAACTTTAAAATGGGAAATTTAAAAGACATAAGCAGTGAGAATGGAGGGATGACACATAGGAAAAGATACATGGTTTTTATGGCGCATTGTGCTATGATTACAATTTTCACTTTGTAAGCCATTTACTCCAAAATTTAATGGCACATACTACATACACATCATTGTGCTGGCAGCTCCGGAAATACTACTGAAGCCGTGTAACTCAGATTGGAACTTGAACCCACAGTCTTTCCACTGAGATCACACGCCTGGTGTCAGGACTTAATGAAGTTCAGGTTCTGGATGTCTCCTCCTAGAAAGAAGCCAGTGAGAGACAAAGTGATAGGTTAAGAAGAAGATTTACTTACAAACATGCTCCACAGATAGAGTGTGGGGCCATCTCAGAGGCCGAGGGCAGCACCAAGCTACCGGCTTGGCAGTTTTTATCGAGGTGGCAAATTTCACGGGCCAGTGAGCGAGAAGATTATTGCAGCTGTTTTGGGGAAGGAGTGTGGGGATTTCCATGAATTAGGACCTAGTCACTTTTTGACCTTTATGGTCAGCCTTGGCACTGGCACGGTGCCTGTGGGCATGTCATTTAGCTTGCTGATGTCTTACAGTGAGCATGTGCTGAGGCTCAAGGTCTAGGGGAAGTATTGTCAGCCATCCTGGAGATATTTGGTTCTAAACCAGTTTATATCATGTCCTCAAGCCATGTCATTCTTTTAAAGATTGTGCTCTGCCCACTTAACTGACTCTCATAGGAAATGAAACCGAGAGCTAGATAACACATTTATGGCCACTTTGGATGTATTTGTTTTTTTCATACAAAATGTAGGTACATATCCCCACACAGACAAGCACACGAGTGAAAAATGTAAGTACATGTACATTTATACAATATACTTGAAAAGCTAAATATATATGTATGCCTATCCATACAGAGTGTGAATTTTCTTCACATCTTCATTTTCTTTAAGTCAAATTAGATCTGACTCCTAGTCCTTATCCCAGTAGGCTGATGGGAAATCCAACTGAGGGGACCCTTTTCCTCACTCCCTGTGTTCTGCACTAGTCTTTGGGTCTTACCAAGAAGACTTTGAAGAAGCTAGTTTATTCTTTCTTGCGTGTGATGTTAGTGAGATTTTTCTCACCCAAATCACATGGCCTCTCGAAATCCGCAACTTGATCCCAACACCTTCCTGAACGGACGAGAATGTTTGCAAATGTGGCAAATGGCCCCTTCCACCAAACTTCATACTAGGTGCCAGGTATGTTCTAGCTAGCACTTTCCAGGTATTACTTCATGCACCCCTAAAACAGCAGTACAAGAGAAGTACTATTATGACCCTAGGAAACCAAGCCCAGAGCTGGAGTGACTTGTCTAAGGCCTCACAGCTCATAAGCAGCAGAGACAGGATTGGAACCCTGGTGGTCTGAGTTAACACAAGTCTGGTCCAGTCTCAGGAGTCTTGCTAGAGCTTCCCTTACCCCTCCAGAAGTCACGGTTTAAGTCTCAGGGTCAGCAGTGAAAATCTTGTTTCTAAGCTTGTCGAGGCACATCCAAGAGTAGAAAAAAATTAAAGAGAGTGTCTAGGTTCAGTTCCACTGAGATCTAATTCTAAGAGCAAGATGGTCTGGAACTGAATGCCAAAGGGCCATGGCTATCCACTGAAATCTGAGCTCTCCCTGTGGGGTCACAAATCTAAACACCTAGACTGGTGGAAACTATCTCTATTTCCTTAAAAGGGAATGCTGGAAAACAACTACCTGCCAACTCATGACTGTTAACATGTTCAGGAAAAAAAAGTCAAGGTTATTCTACTGATCTCTTTTCATACTTTCTGAGAAAGAGGACCTCAGAGTTAAAGCTTTTAAAAATTACTTCCTGTCTCAAAAGAGAAAGAAAAAGGAAAAAGAAAAAAAAAGGTACAAATCATTTCTGCTTAAATGTTCTAGAAAAAGTAGCCCAACAAGGCAAATGTGATTATTGTTTCTGTTGATTCTCAATCACATACCTTCAGGTCTGAGCATGCACCCCACACACCTCACTCAAGTGAAGATATTTCAACTCTTAAACCTTCCCCTCAGTACCAAACAAGAAAGCAAAAATCCCATCCTTCAAAACACTTACTTCCCTTTACAGAATGTCTCTCTGACTTCCCTTAATCACCTCCCTTTAACAACTATACAGAGTCCAGATCCAATTATTTTCCCTTGGAGCAGTTTCCTTCATTCACAAATGTAAGGCTGTAGCCCCTGGATTGATCTAACTGCTAACTATAAAAATTAGGTACTATATAAAGGTGAGGAAAAGATGGATTGCCCATATATGTGTATACCCTTGATACAATGCTCTTTTTTCTCTCTCTGGTCTTATATTTCTCAATCCCCAAAATGCTATTTTCCCTAAAGTGACAAATATTTTCATTTTCTGCTATATTTCTATGCCAGCTAAACTGCTCTTTCTAGGGAAAAAAGTTAAGAAACTCAGAGGTGTCACCTAGCATTTAGTCTCTTGAAAAGGTACATATGAGCACTTAGAAATATAACATATTTCTTTAAAAAAAGTTTAGCTGTCTAATTACAGATTTCACACATAACCTGTCAATTGGCTAAATATATGCTGACTGTCATTAAGCTGTTCTGCGAAAGATGGGTAGAGGGCTGGCCTGCTGCTCTTCTCAGAAGAACAAGGAATTGTATTTTGAAGGAGAAAATTTTCAGAGTAATACCCATATTCTCATTTTTAAAGGTGGCTGAAATAATCCACAATTCAAGTTCCTGTGTTTTGGGTTTTTATTTTGAAATTTGAGCAAATCCTGTACTTCAGTTAATCATACTGTATCACATGTTAATTTTCTGCTTTTTTTTCCAACACAATATTTCTTTGTATCCTCAGAACTGGATTAGAAGTTTCAAGCTTCGTCCACAAATTTTTTTCAAATCATTAAGATAATAAGCTTTCTAGAATTTCAGCAGTAATACTAGATGCCAGAAAAAATGGAACTTCACCTTCATACCAGAGTTTTCAGTGAGGATAAATTAGAAACCCAGCATTATTCATACTTATGAATGGGGACCCCTTCCATGGCCTGGCAGCGGGCTCTTGTCTAAAGCCGTGAGATGGACTGTCCAGAGAACACGAGCTGACAAAGCAAGAGACTTCACTGGGCAGGGGCACAGAGCTGGAGCGCAGCGGGGTCAGAGAACTCAGAAGAGCCGCTCTGCGCCTTCTCGACGTCTTGGGCTTTCTGGTGATGGGATTTGTTTCCCCACTTTCTCTGGCCAGTCATTCCGATTCTGGGTCCTCCTTCCGGGTGGCACAGGCATTGCTAATGGCACCTACGGGTCCCAGGGAGTAGGATTCTCAGAGGTGGCTGGACTTGTGTCATCTCCTTTTGACTTCTCCTGAACCTTCCCAGTTGCTAGTGCCTTGTTAGTTCCGTGTTCCTTACTAAGACCTGACATCGTAAAATAACTCACGCAAACAGCGGCTGCGGTACCTGGCCAGGGTGGGTGGTGGTGGTCAGTGTGCTTCCCCGACACTTAGTCAAACAGTGGGACCAAAATGTCATAAGTTTTTTAACTAGGTGACAATTTTTAAGTTTTCTAAGATAGACATATTACATTATACATAATATATATATATTATATACACACACACACACACACACACACATACACAAGTTTTTCTACTACATTTGATGAAGACTTGAAGAAAGCAGAGACATTACTTTTCCAACTAAGGTCCGTCTAGTCAAGGCTATGGTTTTTCCTGTGATCATGTATGGATGTGAGAGTTGGACTGTGAAGAAGGCTGAGTGCAGAAGAATTGATGCTTTTGAACTGTGGTGTTGGAGAAGACTCTTGAGAGTCCCTTGGACTGCAAGGAGATCCAACCAGTCCATTCTGAAGGAGATCAGCCCTGGGATTTCTTTGGAAAGAATGATGCCAAAGCTGAAACTCCAGTACTCTGGCCACCTCATGCAAAGAGTTGACTCATTGGAAAGGACTCTGATGCTTGGAGCGATTGGGGGCAGGAGGAGAAGGGGACGACAGAGGATGAGATGGCTGGATGGCATCACTGACTCGATGGACGTGAGTCTGAGTGACCTCCAGGAGATGGTGAGGGACAGGGAGGCCTGGGTGCTGCAGTTCATGGGGTCGCAAAGAGTCGGACACGACTGAGCGGCTGAGCTGAACTGAGCTGAGAAAGAACAACAAAAGGAGATGGAGAAACTGGAAAATGCAAACGAATGAAATGAGAGCGCTGAAACGGGAATGTGACTGGAAACGGACGCTTCGAGAACAGGAATTCACAGCATGGCACAGGAGGCGGTGGCCAAAGTCATGCCCAAGAAGAAGGGGAACAAGGCAAATGGTCTTTGGAGAAGACCTTACAAATAGATGAGTAAAGAAGAGAAGCAAAAAGCACAGGAGAAAAGGAAAGATGCATCATCTGAATGCGGAGTTCCAAAGAACAGCAAGCAGAGACAAGAAAACCTTCTTAAGTGGACAAAGCAAAGAAGTAGAGGAAAACAATAGAATGGGAAAGATTAGAGATTTATTCAAGAAAATTAGAGATACCAAGGGAACACTTCATGCAAAGATGGGCTCAGTAAAGGACCTAACAGAAGCAGAAGAGATCAAGAGGTGTCAAGAATGCACAGAACTGTACAAAAAAGGTCTCAGTGACCTGGATAACCATGGTGGTGTGCTCACTCACCTAGAGCCAGACGTCCTGGAACGTGAAGTCAACTGGGGCTCAGGAAGCATCACTACATACAAAACTAGTGGAGGGGACAGAATTGCAGTTGAGCTATTTCAAATCCTAAAAGATTATGCTGTTAAAATGCTGCAATCAATATGCCAGCCAATTAGGAAAACTCAGCAGTGGCCAAAGGACAGGAAAATGTCACAGTTTTTATTCCAATTTCAAAGAATGGCAATGCTAAAGGATGTTCAAACTATCATAAAAATGCACTCATTTCACATGCTACCAAGGTGATGCTCAATATCCTTCAAGCTAGGCTTCAACAGTACGTGAACTGAGAACTTCAAGATGTTCAAGCTGGATTTTAAAAAGTCAGAGGAACCAGGAATCAAATTGCCAACGTCTGTTGTATTATAAAACAAGAGAATACCAGAAAAACATCTACTTCTGCTTCACTGATTGTGCTGAAGACTTTGTGCAGATAACAACAAACTGTGGGAAATTCTAAAAGAGATGGGAATACTAGATACCTTACCTGTCTCCGAAGAAGCCTGGAAGCAGAACAAAATGCAACAGTTAGAACTGAACACAGAACAGCAGACTGGTTCCAAATAAGAAAAGGAGTACGTCAAGGCTGTATATTGTCACCCTGCTCATTTAACTTCTATGCAGAGTACATCATGCGAAATGCCAGGCTGGATGGAGCACAAGCTGGAATTAAGTAGCCAGGAGAAATATCAATAACTTCAGACACACAGATGACACCACTCTAAAGGCAAAATGGCAAGAGGAACTAAAGAGCCTCTTGATGAAGGTGAAAGAGGAGAGTAAAAGGCTGGCTCAAAACTCAGTATTCAGAAAATGAAGATCATGGCATCTGGTCCCATTGCTTCATGACAAATAGATGGGAAAAAATGGCAAGAGTAACGGACTTTATTTTCCTGGGCTCCAAAATCACTGCAGATGATGGCTGCAGCCATGATACTAAAAGACACTTGCTCCTTGGAAGAAAAAGCTACAACAAACCTAGACAGCGTGTTAAAAAGCAGAGACATCACCCTGCCGACAAAAGTATCTATAGTCAAAGTTATTGTTTCTCCAGTAGTCATGAACAGATGTGAGAGCTGTACCATAAAGAAGGCTGAGCACTGAAGAATTAATGCTTGTGAACTGTGGTATTTGAGAAAAGAATCCGTTGGACTGCAAGGAGATCAAACAGGTCAATCCTATAGGAAATCAACCCTGAATATTCATCAAAAGGACTGATGCTAAAAGTCCAATACTCTGGCCACCTGATATGAAGAGTCAGCTCATTGGAAAAGACCCTCAGGTGGTGAAAGGTTTAGACTAGGAGAAGGTGATAACAGAGGATGAGATGGCTGCATGGCATCACTGACTCAACGGACATGAGTCTGAGCAAGCTCCAGGAGTTGGTGATGGACAGGGGAGGCCTGGCGTGCTGCAGTCCATGGGGTCACAAATAGTCGGACACAACTGAGAGACTGAACTGAAGAGGGCTCTCACCAAGGGACTCCTCCCTGGACTGCTCCTGCCCATACCCCCCTCCTTGTGGAGAGCTGTTGCAGACCCATGCCTACCCAAGAGACCTTCCAACACTAACAGGTAGGTTTGATTCAGTTTCCTGTGGGGTCATTGCCCCTTCTCCCTGGTCCTAACGTGGGCAAGATTTTTTTGTGTGCCCTATAAGAGTGGAGTTACTATTTCCCCTAGTCCTGTGGAAATCCTGCCATCAAGTCCCATTAGTCTTCAAAGTCAGACTCCCTGCGGATTCCTAGTCCTTTTCCCAGATCTGCAGGCTGTGAAGCCTGGCATGGGGCTAAGCATCTTTACAATAGTGGGATAGCTTCTTTCATGTTATTGCTTTCCAGTTTATGGGTCACCAACCCGGCAGGTATGGGATTTGATTTTATTGTGATGACACCCCTTCTGTCTACCATCTCCTGACTTCTCCCTTGTCTTTGGACAAGCATGTGTTCTCATTTGCTAAGCTGGACTGCAAGGAGATCCTACCAGTCCATTCTAAAGGAGATCAGCCCTGGGTGTTCATTGGAAGGACTGATGCTAAAGCTGAAACTCCAATCCTTTGGCCACCTCATGTGAAGAGTTGACTCACTGGAAAAGATCCTGATGTTGGGAGGGACTGGGGGCAGGAGAAGAAGGGGATGACAGAGGATGAGATGGCTGGATGGCATACTGATTCGATGGACGTGAGTTTGAGTGAACTCCGGGAGTTGGTGATGGACAGGGAGGCCTGGTGTGCTGCGATTCATGGGGTTGCAAAGAGTCGGACACGACTGAGTAACTGAACTGAACTGAACTGAACTTATCTGACTCTTTGCAACCCCATGGGCTGTAGCCCTTCAAACTCCTCTGTCCATGGCATTTTCCTGACAAGAATTTTGGAATGGGTTTGCCACTCCCTTCTCCAGGGGCTCTTCCCACCCCAGGAATTCAACCCTTGTCTCCTGCACCACCTGCACTGGCAGTGGACTTTGTGCCACTGAGCTACCTGAGGAGCCCTGTCTTTGGCCACAGGATACCATCTTAGGTGGACTCCTCCTGTCGATGGCTGTTCAACAGCTAGTTGCAAGCCTGGTGCTCTTGCAGGAGGATACGAGCGTATGTCCTTCTACTCTGCCATGTAGAATCAACCCTTCAGCTTCCAAAATTTTGAGCCACTAATTTATGCTATCATGGCAGTTGATTTATTTTTGTTTCTAAAGCAGATTTACCAGCCTCTTTTCAGATTTATTCAATTAATATCTGAAGGAATTGAGTTGTGAAACTTATTTTTAATGCCTTTTCCCATGAGCTCTATGCCAAAAGCATAGGATTCTTCACTGGGAACCTCTGAAACTTTAAATGGTCTTCAAGGTTTGGTTCGGTTCTTGGAGAACAATGTGGCCCTAGGTGGCTCTTTATCTCTCTAGATCTAAAATTTTCTATCTGTTGTTGCTGTTCCGTTGCTAAGCTGTGTCTGACTCTTTGTGACCCCAGGGACTGAAGTATGCCAGGCTTCCCTGCCTCTCACCATCTGCCTATGTTTGCTCAGATGCATGTCCTTTGAGTCACTGATGTTCTCTAACATCTTGTCCTCTGCCACCTCTTCTTCTTTTGTCTTCAATCTTTCCCAGGATGAGGGTCTTTTTCAGGGAGTTGGCTTTTCTCATTAGGTGGCCAAAGTACTGGAGCTTCAGCTTCATCAGTCCTTTCAATGAATATTCTGGGCTGATTTCCTTTAGGATTGCTAGTTTAGTCTCTTTGCTGTCCAACGAGCTTTCCAGAGTCTTCTCCAGTATCACAGTTCAAAAGCATCAATTCTTTGGTGCTTGGCCTTTTTTATGGTCCAACTCTCACATCCATGCATGACTACTGGAAAAACCATAGCTTCGACTACATGGACTTTTGTCAGCAAAATAATGTCTCTTTTTAATACATTGTCTAGGTTTGTCACTGCTTTCCTTCCCAGGTGCAAGTGTCTTTTAATTTCATGGCTGTGGTCACTAACCACAGCGATTTTGGAGCCCAAGAAAATAAAATCTGTTACTGTTTCCACTCTTCCCCCTTCTATTTGCCATGAAGTGAGGGGACCCCATGCCATGGTCTTTGTTTTTTGAATGTAGAGTTTCAAATCATCTTTTTCATTTTCCTCTTTCACCTTCACTGAGGCTCTATAGTTCCTCTTCACTTTCTGACATTAGAGTGGTACCATCTGCATATCTAATGTTGAATATTTCACCCTGCAATATTGATTCCAGCCTGTGATTCATTCAGCCTGGCATTTCACATGAGGTACTCTGCATGTATTTTAAATAAACAGAATGACAATATATACAGCCTTGTCTTACTCCTTTTCCAATTTTCTGACTATAAAGTGATACAATTGCTCCAAATAACCCCTAAAATCCTTCCAAACTTATGTTCTATAATGAGTTTACACAATTCAATTCAGTGTGTGGAACAATTCAAAATTCCTTGTCTTTGCATTAGATTCCGGAGGTCACCATGATAATGCTCATTTGAAACGCACTTCAGAATCTCGAAATGCTTCTACTTTATACATCTCTGATCCGGATAGTGCTGAAAAGTAGAAAAGGCAAGTGGTACCCTCATCTTTTTACAGATGAAAAAATAGTTCAGGAAAAATAAAAAAGATTTCTTCAAGGTTAAATGAGGTGAAGGTGAAGGAAGGTGAAGTCGCTCAGTCGTGTCCGACTCTTTGTGACCCCGTGGACTGTAACCTACTAGGCTCCTCCGTCCGTGGGATTCTCCAGGCAAGAATACTGGAGTGGATTGCCATTTCCTTCTCCAGGGGATCTTCCCGACCCACGGATTGAACCCAGGTCTCCTGCATTGGAGGCAGACGCTTTAATCTCTGAGCCACCTGGGAAGCCCAAACAATGAGGTACTAAACCAGAATTCTGGTGTTCAGATAACTACACGTTTCCATATTTACATGTATTCTTATCTGGCCACAATTAAAGAAAAATATGAAACCAGTACAATCAAAATTTCCCTTTTGCTTTATATGCTCTCATGAGGAATTTTAAAAGCAGTGATTACGTCTAAAAAACAGACGCTGCTGTTCAGTTGCTCCGTCGTGTCTGACTCTTTGCACCCCATGGACTGCAGAACACTAAGCTTCCCTGTCCTTCACCATCTTCCAGAGTTTGTTCAAACTCATATCCACAGAGTCTGTGATGCCATCCAACAATCTCGTCCTTTGTCATATGCTTCTCTTGCCTTCAATCTTTCCCAGCATCAGGGTCTTTTCCAGTGAGTCAGATCTTGGCATCAGGTGGCCAAAGTGTTGGAGCTTCAGCTTCAGCATCACTCCTTCCAATGAATATCCAGGGCTGATTTCCTTCAGGATGGACTGGTTGGATCTCCTCGCAGTCCAAGGCACTCTTAGGAAGAGTCTTTTCCAACATCACAGTTCAAAAGCATCAATTCTTCGGCACTCAGCTTTCTTTATAGTCCAACTCTCACATCAGTACATGACTACTGGAAAAACCGTAACTTTGACTTTACAAACCCTCATCAGCAAAGTAATGTCTGAGATTTTTAATAGGCTGTCTTAGGTTTGTCATAGCTTTTCTTCCAACAAGCAAGCGTAATTTAATTTCATGGCTGCAGTCACCATCCACAGCAATTTTGTTGGAGCCCAAGAAAATAAAGTCTGTCACTGTTTTCATTGTTTCCCCTTCTATTTGCCATAAGTGATGGGACCAGATGCCATGATCTTTGCTTTTTTGAATGTAGAGTTTCAAATCAGCTTTTTCACTCTCCTCTTTCACTTTCATCAAGAGGCTCTTTAGTTCTTCTTCTCTTTCTGCCATAAGGGTGGTGTCATCTGCATGTCTGAGGTTACTGATATTTCTCCCGCTACTGATATCAGTTTGTGCCTCATCCAGTCCAGCATTTTGCATGATGTAAATTCAGATTATTTGTTTTCTTAACCATTACCCTCTCATCACATATTCTGTTGCAGCTAAGACATTATCATGTGCTTACCAAAACAGTTTCATATTCTTTCCAGACACACAAACTACATTTCCCAGGCTTCTTGTAGATAGATTAGGGTATGGGGACTGAGTTCTAGTCAATAAAATATGAATATGATTGATGTGCATTGTCTAAGAGTTGATCTCTAAAATCTTTCATGCTCCATCCTCCATTCTTTTTCCTGTTTCCGTGGTAAATTTGGGGCCACAAGCTGAAGATGGCATAACTACTAGATGGAAGCAATCTGGCTCAGTTAATGACTGTAAGGACTATCACCCGAGCGCATCAAGCCCATTGGAGTGTTTTAGCAATGTTAAGCCAGAGGAATGTCGAGGCAATTGATCACAGCAGTTGAACGACTTTGAATGACACTCAAATTATGTCTATTGTTTTTCTAATTTTGTCCTCTATTATTTGGTAATTTGTATATTCATTTTATCATCTTATCAGTGGTTTCTCTGGAAATTTCAAATCTCCCAAACCAAGTTTCTTTAACTCTGTTTTCTGCTATTGCTTTTCACTTTCAATATCCCCTTCTCTGCTTCATGCTATGCTTCCTCTGCTCCGGCCTCTTCTCCTTCTTCTCCTCTTCCTCTACTTTCTTCTTCTTGTCTCTCACTCTCCTTTCATATTATACCTACACATATGTACCCAAACCTAATATGCATATACGCACAAACACATTTATACAAATAAACCCACTAAACGTTATATTGTTGTATGTAGCCAATATTCGTGTAGATGTAGCCACATGTCTAATAATTTCACTGACTTTTTCATTTATTTCTATAACTGCAGTCCTCTCTCTAGAATAATTTGCCTTTTACCTAAAGAATTACCTTCTGCGTTTCTTTTACAATAGGTCTACAGTGGCAAAATATAACTGGATCTTTATTTAAATAGTTTCATTTTGGTCAGAAAAAGCTACTCATTTGACCTCTATTCTTTTTCCCCAGCTTTACTGAGGTATGACAGACAAAGAAGACTGCATAAGTTCAAGGTCTGCACTATGCTGATTTGTTGCATTTCTAAATTCCAAGATGATTACCACCACGGTGTTAGCTTCCATCTCCACCCTGTCACATAGTTACCATGACATTGCCTTTTCAACTGTATTTGTTTGTGGCTGTGCTGGGTTTTCGTTGCTGGGCAGGCTTTCCTCTGGTTGCAGCAAGCCGGGCCCCTCTCGAGGTGTGGTCATGGCCTCCTCGTTGCAGTGGCTTCTCTCGCTGAGCAGCTCAGGCTCCAGGGGGTGTAGGCTGTAGTAGCTGTGCCACGTGGCCTCAGTAGTTGAGGTTCCCAAGCTCTAGGGCACAGGCTTAACAGTTGCGGTCCGCAGGCATGGTTGCCCTGCTGCCTGTGGCATCTTCCTGCCTCAGGAATTGAACTCGCGTCTCCTGCATTGCAGGAGGATTCTTTCCCATAGAGCCACCAGGAAAGCCTAGCTTTTCTTTCTGATGAGAACATTTAGGATTTACTTTCTTTGCAATGACCAGTATCCCCATTTCCCCCAATTCCACACCCACACCCCCCCACCACCACCCTTGCACCCAGACCCTGGTAACAACCCACTCTACTCCGTTTCTCGGAATCTGTCTTTTGAAGATCCCACCTATAAGTGATACCACATGGCATTTGTTTTTCTCTATCTGATCAGTTTCACTTAACTCAGCACCCTCAAGTTTCATCCAAGTTTTTGCAAATGGCAAGATTTTCCTTTCTTATATACACACACACACACACACACACACACACACACACACACACGCACACACTCCCTCACTCACTAACACACCTTTTTCCCATTTAGCTTGAAAACTCATCCAGAAAGGAAAAACGGTGACAGTATTAGGTACCATTCCAGAGTAAGTCTAGTGGTGAGACTGGGGCTGCTGTTTGGGGCGGGAAGAGACTCTGCCGTGGCCACAGCTCTGGGTGTGACTGGGAAGCTATTTTCTCCTAGTTATTCCCTCTCGAATAAAAGTATCTCCTGGTCCTCTTGCCCAACTGAGAATTAGACTTTAAAGATTATACTTTACTAGAAGTTCCGCAAACTTAATTTTGGCTACAGTTCAAGACTGGGGACCAGTACTATTTATGTGCTGTGTTGCTCAGTCATGTCTACCTCTTTGCAACTCCATGGACGGTAGCCCACCAGGCTCCTCTGTCCATGAGATTTTCCAGGCAAGAATACTGGACTGAGTGCTATGTCCTCCTCCTGGGGATCTTCCCAACCCAGGGATTGAACCTATGTCTCCCATATTGCAGAAGGATTCTTTACCATCTGAGCCATCAAGGAAGTCCAATGCTATTTATAATTTTTTGACTAAAAATATTTTTATTGAGGTATGGTTGAATTACAATGTTGTGTTAATTGCTCATGTAGAGCAAAGTGACTCAATTGTACATATGTGTAGTAGCTCAGATAGTAAAGCATTTGCCTGCAATGCAGGAGACCCGGGGTTCAATACCTGACTCAGGAATATCCCCTGGAGAAGGAAACGGCAACCCACTCCAGTATTCTTGCCTGGAGAAATCCATGGACAGAGGGGCCTGGCAGGCTACAGTCCACGGGGTTGCAAAGAGTCAGACATGACACACACACGTACATTCTTTTTCATGCTCATTTCCACAGTGGTTTATCAAAGGATATTGAATATAACTCCCCGTGGTATACAGGAAGACCTTTTTTTAAAAAATCTATTCAGTGTATACCAGTTTGCATTTGCTAATCCCAGACTTCCAATCCAACCCTCTCCCACTCCAGTGCTATTTATTCTTACAGCCATTATTCATTCATTCACTTAACAAGTTTACTGAGCAGCTTCTTTGTTACAAGTGTTGTGCTGGGATGTTAAATAAGACAGATTCATATCTTCATAGAATTTAAAGTCTAGAATAGAGGTTGGCAAGCTTTTTCTATAAAGAGGAAGATAGCGTTTTGGGCTTTACATCCCCTTCAGTCTGTGTTGTAGCTGCTCAGCTCTGCTATAGTAGCACAAAAGCGGCTGTAGACAACGCACAAATCTGTGTTCTAATAAAACCTTATTTATGGACTCTGAAATTTGAATTGTATATAATTTTCACATATCACAAAATATTAGTCTCCCTTTTGATCTTTTAAATAACTTATTTGTGTGCAGCTCATTCTAAGTTCGTAGGTTATATAAAAACAGATTTGGCACGTGGGCCATAGCTTACCAATTCTTGGTCAGGAAGGAAAAAAAAGCTATTACAACGATAGTCATTCCAATATGGTTACAGATTGAGAGATATGTGAAGAGCAAGTGTACCAGGGGCCCAGCCTAGACTGGGGGATGCTGGGACCGGAAAGAAGGCTGGGAGTATTGCGTTCATTCAGCCCTGACGGCTCAGAAGCACTTTCCAAGAAATTCTTTGGCAGTATATAATTTTCCTCTTCCTAGTCACCTTTCTACAATTCACCCAGACTCTTTGCCCTATGCCTGTGCTTCATGAATCTGACTTTCTCATGCTGTTTTCTTTGTCAGAATACATCATCAGTGTGTGAGTGGTTGAATCTTATTAAAACCTAAATAAAGCCAGTGATGCCAACATTTTAGATTCATGAGATAGTTTTTTTTTAAATTTTTTTAATTGGAGGAAAATTGCTTCACAATGTGGTGTTGGTTTCTTATATCCAACAATGTGAATCAGCCATAATGATACATACATTCCCTTTCCCTTGAGCCTCCCTCCTCTCCCCTCAACCCACCTCCTTAGGTCATCACAGAGTGCCAGGCTGGGTTTCCTGGGTAACGCGGCAATTTCTCACCAGCTATCCGTTTATACCTGATAGGGTGAGTATGTCGATGACTTTCTTCATTTGCCCCACTCTCTCCTTCCCTAACTGTACATCTGCACCTCCATCCCTTCCCCACAAATAGGTTCATCACTACCATTTTTCTAGATTCCATATATTTGCGTTAGTATATGATATCTGTTTTTCTCTTTCTGACTGACTTCACTCTATATAACAGGCTCTAGGTTCATCTACCTCACCAGAACGAACTCAACTCCATTCTTTTTTATGACTGAGTAATATTCCATTATATATTTGTATCACATCTTTGTCTATCCATCTATAGATGGACATCTAGGTTGCTTCCATGTCCTAGCTATTGTAAATAGTGCTGTAGTGAAAACTGGGAAACATGTGTCTTTTAGAATTGTAGCTTTCTCTGTATATATGCCCAATAGTGGAACTGCTGGGTCATATGGATTTATTCCTAGTTGTTTTTTTTTTCCCCCTAAGAATCTCCATCCTGTTTTCCATGGTGGCTATTATCAGTTTACATTCCCACCAACAGTGTAGAAGGGTTCCCTTTTCTCTGCATCCTTTCCAGCATTTGTTGCTTGTAGATTTTTTGATGATGGCCTTTCTGACTGATGTGAGGTGATACTTCATTATCATTTTGATTTTCATTTGTCTAATAATTAGTGATGAGCATCTTTTCATGTGCTTCTTGGCCATCTGTATGGCTTTTGATTCTTTTGGTTTTGTTTCATCAGTAGTTTGTCAGATATTAGCAAAAGCTAATATTTGAATGGAGAAGTACTCTAAAATAGACTCCCCCCAAAATGAAGACTACCTTTAACCAATAATCAGGGGAAAATGTTTACTTATTTTACTGCACTTGGTCTTAGCCCTATGCCACGGGGTTTCTGCCCACCTTCAAAGCTGAGTGTGCTGACTTTCTGGGCAGGGAAATGAGTAGACTTCATGGTCAAAACAGGTCTGCTAAGATCTTCTCGTGCCCACTTTTCATGACAGGGCTCGCTGCTTTTTGGCAATCAGCAAGCTGCAGAAACAGTTCTGTCCAACCCGAGTCACAGCTCCAGCGGCCAGAAACAGGACTCTCGCTTGGAAGTCTCTTTTCGTTGCTAAGTGTGTTTCTTGCTGCTGCTGTCTTGGATCTTTTGAAATCATGCTGCTGCTGCTGCTAAGTTGCTTCAGTCGTGTCCAACTCTGTGCGACCCCATAGACGGCAGCCCACTAGGCTCCCCCGTCCCTGGGATTCTCCAGGCAAGAACACTGGAGTGGGTTGCCATTTCCTTCTCCAACGCATGAAAGTGAAAAGTGAAAGTGAAGTCGCTCTGTCCTGTCCGACTGTCAGCAACCCCATGGACTGCAGGCTCCTCCATCCATGGGATTTTCCAGGCAAGAGTACTGGAGTGGGGTGCCATTGCCTTCTCCGTTTGAATCATACTTTTAAGCTAAAAATGCCACGGATTATTTCAGCCTTTAAATGATGCTGTGTCCTGGAAAACTTATCAGCTGCCAGGCTAATCTGAAACTCAGCAACCTGAATGAAGTGAACAGAGAGCGGAACAGAATTGCTGTGAACACTGGCTCAGACATAGACTGCAGACATCTACATGGGCACAATAGGTCTTCATTTGCACCAGGTGCTAGCATAGACATTGTCTCATTAGCCTTTACAGAAAAGTATAAGGTTGGATAGTTATGTAACTGTGGTGATTAAGAGCAGAGTCCTAGTTCCAGCTCTATTAGTGGGTAGTTTTGTGAATTTAGATTCATCTTCCCTGGTGGCTCAGAGGTTAAAGCATCTGCCTCCAATGCAGGAGACCTGTGTTCAATCCCTGGGTCAGGAAGATCCCCTGGAGAAGGAAATGGCAATCTACTCCAGAATTCTTGCCTGGAGAATCCCATGGACGGAGAAGCCTAGTAGGTTACAGTCCATGGGGTTGCAAAGAGTCGGACACGACTAAGCAACTTCACCTTCACCTTTTGTGAACTTGGGCAATAATGCAATCCTCTGTGCCTTAGTTTCCTTATGTGTTCAATGGGGATGACCTCTATAAGGCAGGTATGATGTTTATAGGAGATAAGTTAAAAAGTACTCAGCATAGAACCTGGTACAGGCTAAGCACTAAATATGAGATGGCAAGTACCATCTGTACTAAATGGATGAGAAGCTAAGGTTCAAAGTGTTTTCCTGACTTGCCTAAATTCACATGGGCAGTAAGAGAGCTGAGATTTGAACTCAGCTTAACTAGACTCCTTGCACCTAACAAGAACATTGGTATCCTCATCATTACTATTTGATGGAGGAGCCTGGTAGGCTGCAGTCCATGGGGTCACTAAGAGTCGGACATAACTGAGCGACGTCACTTTCATGCCATTGGAGAAGGAAATGGCAACCCACTCCAGTATTTTTGCCTGGAGAATCCCAGGTACGGGGGGGCCTGGTGGGCTCCCATCTATGGAGTCGCACAGAGTCAGACACAACTGAAGCGACTTAGCAGCAGCAGCAGCAGCAGCAGCAGCAGCAGCAGCATTGTTATTTATAAGTAAGAGTCTCAGCAACAAGCCAAAGGAAATCCTTGTCAGGCATACAGTTCAGGGTGTGTACAAATGGCCATGGAGAATTATTTTTAGTCACAATCACAGACAGGAAAAAAATCACTATAAGTATGAAGAACTTTGGCTGCAATGTTATCAAGATCTGTAGTCTACACATTTGTTAACACCTCTCTCCCCTCTTCACACACATGGGACTTATGATTAAAATAGATTCTTGCCAGATGACTTTTCTTGAAAACGATTCAGTGGAGTGGAACCACAACTCAACAGCAACAACAGCTGCAGTTTTTGTCTTGGAACTCTGAAAGTTCTGAGGGCTCATTGATACCTCGAATGTTCTTGGATGGACTTCCAAGTACTGCATTTTGGACTCTTTTGTATATTATTATGGCTACTCCATTTCTTCTAAGGGATTCTTGCCCACAGTAGTAGATATAATGGTCATTTGAGTTAAATTCACCTATTCCAGTCCATTTTAGTTCACTGATTCCTAAAATGTCAACGTTCACTCTTGCCATCTCCTGTTTGACCACTTCCAGTTTGCCTTGATTCATGGGCCTAACATTCCAGGTTCCTATGCAATATTGCTCTTTATAGCATCAGACTTTAACTTCCATTACCAGTCACATCCACAACTGGGTGGTTTTTTTCTTGCTTTGGCTCCATCTCTTCATTCTTTCTGAAATTATTTCTCCACTGATCTCCTGTAGCATTTTGGGCACTCCCCAACCTGGGGAGTTCTTCTTTTAGTGTTCTGTCTTTTTGTTTTTTCATGCTGTTCATGGGTTTCTCAAGACAAGAATACTGAAGTGGTTTGCCATTTCCTTCTCCAGTGGACCACATTTTGAGCATAACTGTGCCTTAAATCATAACCTCATCACAGGAGCAAATCTACCACATTTACAATCTTGGAAATCAAATGGGGATCTGTATACAAGGAGGAATTTGGGGAGCCATCTTGGAATTCTGCCTATTATAATCAGTTAGACGAAAAATGACAGTTTTTAAAAATTACCAACAGGTAAAACCTAAAATCTTATTTTCACAAATACAGCATTCAGAACAAGTCACTTTTAAAATACCTTTGTGAATAAAAGTTTGTTATATTTTGTGATGATTCTTCATTTTTCATTTCATGACCTGATTATGTGACAACAATTTAAAAAAATAATTAGAAAAAATCAAAGACTAAGCCTAAGGTTCACCTGTATAATCTCCAGGTTTAATCTTTCATTTTGGATCATTTTACCCCTAGCTCAACTTCTTTGATTCCCTGTCATGAGATAAAACTTATATATTACTAATATAAAATACTGATGATTTTAAAAAAAGATATTCCTGCTTGAATCTGCATAGTCCAGTGTGGCATGTTACTCACAAAAATTTATATAAATGTTAATTCTAAAATGATACAAATTGTCCACATTCATTACCATCAATAGCTATAGAGATAAAGCTTGTATCACCCTGTATTTTTATTATGAATCTTATGTAAGATACTTTAAAGACTCACTTCTTGTCTTCAAACTATGGCTCTCACACTTCCCACTCCCAGCTCTGAGTCATATTCATTTTTATACTAATCCTTTTAACTGTGAAGTAATTTATTTGAGCTGACATTCAGGTACTTCAAGTGTAGTCATGTATATAGTTTTAAATTTAAAAAATTATTGAAGATAGTACACTCATTCTAGACTTTGAGATTTTACATAACTGGCTACATTGGCTTTTCCCTTAATTTGTATTTTCAGCTCCAATAATACCTGAAATTTTTTACCTAAAATTTATACCAGTTGTATTCGTAAATAACACTGGAATTTCACACATTGGATGTTTATTACCAAATTGCAATTCTCAACTGGGAAGAGGACTAGTTCCCATGGTGATGACCAGAGCTTCAGCTTCTTTCCAATAAAGAAATCAGAATCAACGCTGACTAAAAGCCATCCCATGGAATCTCCCAGGATTGGGTTAGGAATATATCCACTAATACCTTAAAGTCAAAGACACCAGCAATGGCCAATTGTGACCATACTGTATAATAGCAAACAAGCTCAAATTTGGAAGGGTTTCATGAGGATGGCACAAGGTGATTTCTAAATATTTGATCCTGCTAATACTTTGCACCATCTCTGGAAATATAAAAAGTGAAATTAAAAATATTTTCTTTGTAAAGCTAGACTAAATTATTACAATTCTTTGTATGAAAGAAAAAGAGATTGGGCTACAGATGCTGCTTAGCTGGGTGTACGCAGAGTGAGGGGAAAAGATTGGTATTTTCATCTTGATAGCAGCTGCAGAGCACTGTGGGGCATGTTTCTATTTACATAAAGATTAGTTTAGTTATTCTAGAAGTTTTGGCACTGGTAACACAAGAGTGAGAAATCCAAGGAACTCATGACTGTGAAGTAGAAAGATTCTTTTAAGTACCAGTTAACAGGACAAATGGAAGGCAAATAAAAGTTTCTAGACCTTGTTAAACTTGATAAAAACCTACTTAGAATACTACTTTTGCCAAGGAACATACATAGTTTAAATCAGAAAGACTAAATTTTCTATTGAGAAATGAAGAAATGTTGTTCATTGTTGTTTCACAGGGGAAGATAAATCTTTAAATTTATGGAGGCAAATAAACATAACATGTAGACTAGGGAGCTTAGCAACATCGGTGTTTAATTAAAAGTAGAGTAGTAATGTGTATTGCTGTTCTGATTAAGACCAGGAAATAAGTTATTGGTACTGTGCAGGCCCAATAATTTTTAATTATTTACCCAAGTTTCTTCACTTGTAAAATGCCATAACATTTATTTACAGAGAAACATCTTTTGTCATTATAAGAATCATTATTTTTAAAAGTTTCTATGATTGTTTTTCCCTAGTGCTATACCAGGCACATAACAAAATCTGTTCTGAAGACACAGAGAGGTCATCTAGCTACTCAGAAGAGCAATAGAGAACTATGGTGATAGGGATTGATATTTTTAAAATACAGATAATTCTCACCTCTTGAAGCTTGCAATCGAATGGTTTAGTGACAGTGAATTGACTCAGACTTGAGCTTAGTAAGGCCATGGATATGACTTGGAAAGTTTCTGAAGGATGGAGGGCATGAATTCTATAAAATGAGGCCTTTCTCAGAGGAATTCATTCAAAACTGCACCTGAAAGAAGTGGACAGAGAGAATAACAGTTGCTGGAGAGGGTAGGCAAGAAATGTGCTGTGAGAAGTTGCTTAAAATATATTTTAAAGTGTTTTGGAGTTGATGAAGAAAATATTACAAAATTAAGTAGAAGACTCCTGATTTTCTACATAGCTCTCACTCCTGATTTTCTACATAGCTCCCCTTCCCACCATTTTTATTCTGAAATTTTCTTTGAAGGCTTCAAAGGCAATTCATTGTTCTCATTGGCTCTGTTTACATTCATGTAACATTCACGTATCATGCCAATATTTGGATAAATCTATCTCGCCCAGTCTCTCTCTCTTTACCTATTTATTCAACAGTACTATAAGACAATGAAAATGTATACCTCTATCTTCTCTGTTTCTGAATACTTATGGACTTTATCTCAGTTAAGTATATATAAAAAATGTCAACAAATGTTTATTAGATTGGATAGTTTGTACAACATTTATATGTCTAATAACAAAAACTTTTTTCTAGATTTTACCATAATGTGTTCAACTTTCTCAGGTTATATGTAGTATTTTACCTTTGGGTTTCCAAAAATGATTTTCCAATGAAAAGGAAGTATTTATTAAATCAAACAAATAATATAATTGAATAAGGATCCATCTTCTAAAGTTTCAAAGCTCTCTCTAATAAATGGATAACACATAATTTGGCATTTCTAGTGGAGATATCATAAAGTTTAGTTTACAGAAACCTCAATCTGTGAGTCCATCTTTGTCTGCCTTCTTTCTCTTGGAAAAAACACAAAGAGAAATTTCCCCTGTATTGATCACTATGGATGGCTTCACAGGGTGAGAAGCAGGCAGAGGAAACAGCAGAATGCATGGCTAGAGGATCTGTGTGAAAGAGGCCTGCCTCTTGGGTGGTCAAGAAATATCACAAGCAGAGAAAAATGATTGCCAGAAATTCACGCAGGCTGATTAGAGGGCAAAGTGACCCAAGCAAGTTCCTGAGATGGAGTGCATATTTCTCCTATGCCTTGGACAGTTCATCCTTATGTCACTATGACCCAACCAGTTTCCCTGGATACAGCCAGTGTCTAAGCGGGGAAGGGCTGAAAGGACAAGTGGATCTGAATTTGTGCTCTTGGTCACACACAAAAATGCAACCTAAATTTAAAAAGCAAGTGCATGTTTTAAAAATAGGCTGTAATACTGAGAAACCTATCATAATAACCAAATGCTCTTTGGAACTCTAAAGAGAATAATGTCACTTCTACTAACAGCTAAAATTTCTCCCATTGTCACCTGATCCTCAGCACAGCTTTCTTTCTCATTCTCTGAATTGGAATCTGCTTTTCTTTCTTCAGCTTACAGATGTTATTTGCCTTAGATCAAGCCCCATCATCTTTATTATAATATTTTTTCCTTTTTTCATGAATTTCATGAGTTCCTTCCACAGTCCTGTACACCAGTTACCTGTCTCTCTGCTATATCTTCTACCACGGTGAATTTCAATTACAAATATTTGATGTGTTCTTTCATACTTAATAACTACTAATAACTCTGTCTTACCAACTAGAAAAAGTTAATCTTCCTTAGCATAATATACAAAGCCCTTTCATATATGACCTTATCAGTTCAGTTCAGTCACTCAGTTGTGTTTGACTTTTAGTGACCCCCATGGACTGCAGCATGCCAGGCTTCCTTGTCCATCACCAACTTCTGGAGCTTGCTCAGACTCATGTCCACTGAGTTGGTGATGCCTTCCAACCATCTCATCTTCTGTTGTCCCCTTCTCCTCCCACTTGCAATCTTCCTCAGCATCAGGGGCTTTTCCAGTCAGTTCTCCGCATCAGGTGGCCAAAGTATGGGAGATTCAGCTTCAGCATGAAGCTTCCAATGAATATTCAGGACTGATTTTCTTCAAGATTGGCTGGTTGGATCTCTTGCAGCCCAAGGGACTCTCAAGAGTCTTCCTCAACTCCACAGTACAAAAGCATCAAATCTTTGGGGCTCAGCTTTTTTTATGGTCCAACTCTCACATCCATTCCTTGTGGCTTCCCTTGTGGCTCAGCTGGTAAAGAATCCGCCTGTAATGCAGGAGACCTAAGTTCACCTCCTGGGTTGTGAAGATCCCCTGGAGAAGGCAAAGGCTACCTACTCCAGTATTCTGGCCTGGAGAATTCTATGGACTGTGTAGTCCATGGGGTTGCAAAGAGTTGGACACGACCAAGTGACTATCATTCACATCCATACATGACTGCTGGAAAAATAATAGCATTAACTACATGGACCTTTTTTGGCAAAGTAATGTGTCTGCTTTTTAATATGCTTTCTAGGTTAGGTTAGGCATGTCTCCGATGCGGGTGACCCTGGTTCGATCCTTGGGTTGGGAAAATCCCCTGGAGAAGGAAATGGTAACCCACTCCAGTATTCTTGCCTGGAGGATCCCATGGACAGAGAAGCCTGGTAGGCTGCAGTCCACGGGGTCGCAAAGAGTCGGACACGACTGAGCGACTCACTTCTTCAGGTTAGGCATAGTTTTTCTTCCAAGGAGCAAGTGTCTTTTAATTTCATGGCTACAATCACCATCCACAGCGTTTTTGGACCCCCTCCTCCCAAAATAAAGTTTCTCTCTGTTTCCACTGTTTCCCCCATCTATTTGCCATGAAGTGATGGGACCAGATGCCATGATGTTAGTTTTTCAAATGTTGAGTTTTAAGCCAGCTTTTTCACTCTCCTCTTTCACCTTCATCAAGAGGCTCTTTAGTTCCTCTTTACTTCTGCCATAAGGGTGGTGTCATCTGCATGCTGCCGCTGCTGCTGCTAAGTCGCTTCAGTCATGTCCGACTCTGTGCGACCCCACAGACGGCAGCCCATTGGGCTCCACCATCCCTGGGATTCTCCAGGCAAGAACACTGGAGTGTGTTGCCATTTCCTTTTCCAATGTATGAAAGTGAAAGTGGAAGTGAAATCATTCAGTCGTGTCTGACTCAGCAACCGCATGGACTATAGCCTACCAGGCTCCTCCATCCATGGGAGCTTCCAGGCAAGAGTTCTGGAGTGGGATGTCATTGCCTTCTCCGGTCATCTGCATATCTGAGGTTATTGACATTTCTCTCGGCAATCTTGATTCCAACTCATGCTTCATCCAGCCTGGTATTTCACATGACGTACTCTGAATATCAGTTAAATAAGCAGGATGGCAATAGACAGCCTTGACGTACTCCATTCGCAAGTTGGAACCAGTCTGTTGTTCCACGTCCGGTTCCAATGTTGCTTCTTGACCTTCATACAGATTTCTCAGGAGGCAGGTAAGGGGGTCTGATAGTCTTCCTCAAACTTACCTTTACCCATCTTCACACTACTACAATTCCAAGCTAGAATTTGTATACATATCAGGAGCTGTGATATTCTAAACACACTTGCGACTCCCTTCCTTGTGTTGTTGACTGCCCTCTTCAGGTTACCTGGAAAAGCCTCCACCACTTTTTCCTTCATTTTAAAATTTTTTCATTTCCTTCATTTCCTTCCTTTGAAACCCTTTCAAATGCCCCACATAGAATTAGATACACAGTATTTTTCTGCACCCACAGTATTTTGTACATAGCAAAATTGATTCATAGTTACTGAACTGCCTTATATTTATATGTTTTTGTTTTTGTTTTACTTCTCTCAGACAGCTGCCTCCAGAAGGACAGGGCTATCTTGGTAATCTTTGAATTCTTGATCTAAAATAATAGATGACTGAAAGTCACTGATCTGAATAATTCCTTTTTCGTCTAGTTTGAATTATCACTGACCTTATAAATTCTCAAATACTTTATTCATATCAAAGATTCCTCTAATTTCCTGCCAAACTGTTCTGTACTATTTGAAAATTAGGCTCCAAAGTCACAATGACAACCAGGTAAAAACTCTATAAAAAGCCTCTACCATCTTACAACTTTAAGACAACTGAATTTTGTGACAACTCAGGAAAACAAATCTTCTCCACTACAAGACTCTCCAATTAGAAAAGAAAACACTAGTCTCATCGTGGTAAGAGTATCAAAAAGATTCTAATTTCAAATGGGGGAAGGGTCTGCCTCTGATTTTCAACACGCTCTAGGATTTTACTACTCCAAGTGTGGTGTACAGATCAGCATCATTATCATCAACTTGTTAACTAAAAATACAGAATTTCAGCCTCCTTCCAGACCTACAAAATGAGAATCTGCATTTTTTTAAAGATCCTTAAGTAATTAGTATGCATATAAAGTTTTGAGAAGCACTGCTCTGGAAGAGATTACAATATAACTGTTAAGCCATATTCCTGTGCTCCTTAAAGATTATGGAAATTAAAAGAAATCCTAGAACTGAGGGTTCCCAAGAAATGACTGTACTTTGTAAATTTCCTATTGTGTGTGTGTGTGTGTGCTAATTTGCTTCATCTGTGTCTGATTCTGTGTGACCCTATGAACTGTAGTTTGCAAGGCTCTTCTGTTCATGGAATTCTCCAGGCAAGAATACTGGAGTGGGTTGCTGTGCCTTCCTCCAAGGGATCTTCCTAACCCAGCCAGGATGAAGCCTTGAGGGTTGCTCAATATACACAGAAATTCTCTTAAAGCTATTTACATCTGCTAGAGATGGGTGGTTGTTCGAGGACACAGAGGTGAGGGCACTCTTGTCCAACAAAGAATGGAAAGTGCACAGCTTTTGCAAGGACACACGTGACACAGTTCAGGGGCTTGTCTGTAGCACAGTGGTTCTTAGACCTGTGCCTGAGTGTGCCAGGCACCTTAAAATCGACATCGATTGTGTCTTCCCAGTTGTAAACAAACAAATTTGCTTTCAATTCTCTTAATTCTCAGGCACATAACTTGCAACATTTTTATCCTCCAGCTTTTTCACTTATAAAGGTGAATAATAATAATAATAATACAGATTTAGCTAACTTTATTGGGTCAAATAAGGAGGGTCAACAAATTTTCATGACCATTCGTCACATGCCAGGCATTAGGAATACAGTGATACAAAAGACTGAATTGCTATCTCAAGGATTTTATTGTCATCATAGAATTAAATATGGTGTTCAAATTTCAAGTTTTGTTTCATAAAAGACTGGCCACACACAAAATGTTCGATTGGAAAAAATTAAGTTTATATGGCCAAATAAATTTGGAAAGTACTCTTTGATCTGTTTGAACAGTATTGTTTGAATAGTACTGAAAGTACTGTTTGAGGATGAGATGGTTCAGTGGCATCAGTGACTCAGTGGACATGAGCAAGCTTCAGGAGAGGGTAATGGACAGAGAAGCCTGGTGTGCTGCAGTCTGTGGGGTTGTAGCTTCGGACCCGAGTGACTGAACTGACTGACTGCTTGATCACAGTAAGTTTGTGTGTGTGTGTATGTATAGTGTGCTTACGTGTAAATACTTATGAATATACCCAAGTAATGTTCTGAGGGAACTCTTCATGTCAGAAATAAAGCTTCCCTAGCTCATACATTATGGGCTTCCCTGGTGGCTCAGACAGTGAAAAATTTGCCTGCAATGTGGGAGATCTGGCTTCGATGCCTGGGTCAGGAATATTCCTCTGGAGAAGGATATGGCAACCCACTCCAGTATTCTTACCTGGGAAACTCCATGAACAGAGGAGCCTGGTGGGCTACAGACCATGGAGTTGCAAAGATCCGGACATGAATGAACGACTAACACTTAGGCATCTTAACTCATACACTATAGACTGTTTCTATTCAATTTCCCTTTCACAAAATAATCTACATCATTTTTATTTACTTCATCTATCTCTTACATCAACGTTTATTTAAGCATATGCATTATCTCCCTGACAAATGTCCATACAGTCAATGCTATGGTTTTTCCAGTAGTCATGTATGGATGGGAGAGTTAGATCATAAAGAAGGCTAAGCACTGAAGAACTGATGCTTTTGAATTATGGTACTGGAGAAGACTCCTGGGACTCCCTTGGACTGCAAGGAGATCCAACCAGTCAATCCTAAAGAAATCAATCTTGAATACTCATTGTAAGGACTGGTGCTGAAGCTGAAGCCTGTGGCCACCTGATGTGAAGAACTGACTCATTTGAAAAGACCTTGAAGCTGGGAATGATTGAAGGCATGAGGAGAAGGGGATGATAGAGGATGAGATAGTTGGATGGCATCACCAACTCAATGGACAGGAGTTTGACTAAGCTCCAGGTGTTGGTGATGGACAGGGAAGCCTGGTGTATTGTAGTCCATGGGGTTGCAAAGAGTCAGACAGAACAGAACAATAACAACAGTCCTTCTCCTTTCACACCTCTTCTTTCTTTTTCAATTTTTTTTTCTAACACAGTCTGAAAACAAAAGCTTGGATTTGATTAAGCCTTAATTGTATTTAGGAATCAATAAAAGTGACCAGGTTTTTAAAAATTGATATTTTGGTCAATGACATCACTGGTGTGGCACGTATGGCATTTTCTGTTGCTGCCGTTTAGTCTCTAAACTCTGCCTTTTCTAAACCCAGCTCGTACATCTGGAAGTTCTCAGTTCACATGTCACTGAAGCCTAGCTTGAAGGATTTACTAGCATGTGAAATGAATGCAATTGTCTTGTAGTTTGAACATTTTTTAGCACTTATTTTCTTTAGGATTGGAATGAAAACTGACCTTTCCCAGTCCTGTGGCCACTGTTGACTTTTCCAAATTTGCTGGCATATTGAGTATAGCACTTTCACAGGATTATCTTTTAGGATTTGCAATAGTTCAGCTGGAATTCTCTTACCTCCACTAGCTTTGTTTGCAGTAATTCTTCCTATGGCCCCTTGACTTCACACTCCAGGATGTCTGGCTCTAGGTGAATGATCATACCATTGCGGTTATCTGGGTCATTTAAACATTTTTTGTATGGTTCTTCTGTGTATTCTTGCCACTTCTTCTTAATCTTTTCTGCTTCTGTTAGGTCCATACCATTTCTTTCTTTTATCATGCCCATCTTTGCATGAAATATTCCTCTGATATCTCCAATTCTGTTGAAGAGATATCCAGTCTTTCCCATTCTATTGTTTACCTCTATTTCTTTGTATTGTTCATCTAAGAAGACTTTCTTTTCTCTCCTTGCTAGCCCCTGAAACTCTGCATTCAGTTGGCTATATCTTTCCTTTTCTCTCTTGCTTTTTGCTTCTCTTCTTTCCTCAGCTATTCATAAAGCTTCCTCAGACAACCAGTTTGCCTTCTTGTATATATAACATCTATCTGCTATCAAACTAAATTTAAAAGCTACCATATATAAACTATGTAAATAACAAGTTCCTACTGTATAGCACAGAGAGCTGCATTTAATATTTTTTAATAAACTATAATGGAAAAGATCCTGAAAGAGAATCGTGTGTGTGTGTGTAACTGAATCACTTTGCAGTACAGCAGAGACTAGCATAGCATTGTAAATCAACTAAACTTCAATTTAAGAAATAGTAAATGTTTTACTTCTTTCTCTGAAACCATAGAGTGTATCATTTTCTTGACTTAAGATATTATATTTTAGAGCCCACAAATTTACAGCTGCCTTGAACCATATAACACTGGAATAAATTACTGTTAAATATTCCTTAACTGTGTTCTTTCTGCCATGCTTGCAAATCTACTGTTTTTTCTTCTTGTTGTTATTGAATCTTTTTCCTACTCACTATTCTGTTTGAAAGAGTTGAGGAAAACACCAAGGAGTAAGTGATATTTAAAGTTATGAAGGATAAACAGAAAATTGCATGTAAGATTGAGTGCTCAATCGTTCAGTCATGTTTAACTTTTTGCAACTCCATAGACTGTACAGCCCACCAGGCTCCTCTGTCCATGGAATTTTCCAGGCAAGAATACTGGAATGGGTTGCTATCTCCTCTTCAAGCATATAAGAGTAATTTCTTCAATACTGCAAATCTCCAAAGTACCACAAAACAAGTCTGCTCTTTAGCCTAGTGTCTTAGTCAGCTTGGAGTGTGATAATAAAGATATCATAGACTAGGTGGTTTGTAAGCAACAGAAATGTATTTCTGTTTGGAGGCTGGAAGTCCAAGTTCAGAGTGCACCCTGGTTAGGTTCCTGTAAGGGCCCTCTTGTGGACTGCAGACTGCCAACCTTTCCTTGCATCCTGACATGGCAGAGAAGGAGAGAAGCAATCACTCTCTGAGGAGTCTTCTTAGGGCACTCTTCCCACTCATGCCAGATGCACTCCCATAATCTCTTCTAATCCTAATTATCTCTCAAAGAACCCACCTCTTCAGACAGTCACATTGGGAGGGTGGAGCATTAATTTGGATGGGGAGATGGAATGGACAAACATTCCATCCCTAACACTTAGCACTCAGGAGTCTTGACAATCTTGCCCATTCACCCTCCATTTTAACACCCTTCTAAGTGAAGTTTCTTATCTAGTCAAACAGGCCAGCTCATTGTTTCTTGAATATAGCTGCTACATGCCTCTTTTTGTCTTTGGTGTCATGTCCCCTGCTTCTGTCTCCTTCCTAGCTAACCTCAAGGCACAGCTTGAATCCTACTTCCCTTGAGATGTCTTCCTCCATTTGCCCCAACATGTTTCTTTACAATCAATGTCTCTCATTTGACACATTAAAAATCTTAACTTATATTTTCACTTATCTTTTTATGTTTAAGTTCTGTGGTCTTTCAGCCATCAGAGGTCAGAAGAGTTCTTCTGTAAAGAGCCAAATAGTAAATATTTGAGTACCAAGGGTCATAATCTAAGATATTGTATAAGTATTCATAAAGCAGAGAGAAGTTTTCCAAAATGTCTGATGAAATTTATACATGTTAATAATAATTGAGTACAAATGCATGTAATCAGATTTATTAATGAGAAGAATACATTGCATCTCTCATTTGACACATTAAAAATCTTAACTTATATTTTCACTTATCTTTTTATGTTTAAGTTCTGTGGTCTTTCAGCCATCAGAGGTCAGAAGAGTTCTTCTGTAAAGAGCCAAATAGTAAATATTTGAGTACCAAGGGTCATAATCTAAGATATTGTATAAGTATTCATAAAGCAGAGAGAAGTTTTCCAAAATGTCTGATGAAATTTATACATGTTAATAATAATTGAGTACAAATGCATGTAATGCAGATTTATTAATGAGAAGAATACATTGCAATTATTTGTGGGGGAAGATAAGATTTTCCTTATTTAGAGCTCAAAGTTAATGCTTTCTATAATCAAACTTAATTACAAATGTATATTACTGCTGATCTATAGTAAGATTTTATATATTTCATCTTTAAAAATGTCTTTTCCTGTAAACAGATATTGTCAAAGATTAATGATGTTAATATCAATCCACAAGATTTTAATTAAATATATTCATCACTTGGAAGGCGTTTATATAATTCTGTTAGGCTCTTCTCTTGATATTTACCTTTAAGTATGCCATTGCTTTGTAAATTAATCCCTTCAATTGAAGTTTAGGTGGATACTCCTCAACTGCAAAGTTAAATATATGCAAATTTCTTTTGTGCTTGTCTTGCAGTTTGAAAAATGTTAATGTAATTGTGCTTTGAGGAAATACACTCACTACAATTTATGTGGGAATGGAGATCTTGCTTCTCATTTTAACTTCGACACTGCAGGAAGTATAAAAAGCAGCATGATATTACTTGTGATTCAAGAATGTTAGTTGTCAAAATGACTTTACTGTTGTGTAAATTCCACATATAAACACTATTTTGTCTCACAATTGTGGTTAAATTCATTAAGAAATATTATCAAGTCTGAAGCAAAAACTAACTTCCAAAATTGTTTAGTATTTGATAATAGTATCTGAGGATGGTTCTTCTCCCTCAGGAAAATTTCACCTTGTTCTTGACAACACACACACACATACACACACACACCAGAAAATAAAACAACAACCAAAAGAACACTGCTAAGCCTTCAGACCCCTCTTTAGGAAGGCAAGTCAAGATATTCAAGTCCACAAAAACAAATGCAGTTCATTATTGGCACTATTGGTTCAATAACACATGATACATTAAAATATTTTCCATAAAATACCTGTTAATAATACAATGAATAAATTATAGATTTTACACTCCTTATATTTTTCACAAGCTTTATTAACTTGTTCAACTATGTCCTTTTCTGCTTCACACATATTTTTAACACCCTACGTGTTAAAAACCTTAGAGGGTTCTACTTAAATATGTACTGAATTAAAGTTTTCTAAAAGAGGAGGACATGACTGAGTGACTGAACTGAACTGAAACTTTGAAAATATTCTCACAGACTGTTCATAGAAGCTAATCCTTTAGTCACATCAATCTCATCACTGCATTCTTGAAAAAAAGTGACAGTGTTGGTAACATTAAGGAACTCATCATGAATCAAGTACAATTACTCAAAACAATCTGCCTGTTTTCCTTTTAATGTTCTCAATGTTCTCAACAATTCATACAACTATTCTTGCCTAAGGGCTAATAGACTTAAACAAGTATTTCCTTTTAGCAAATTTCATCTCCTGCAATAAAGCATGATTTAACTAACTCACTATTGGTAAATTTCCTTCCCTGTTTGATTAAGGAGATGCTTGGAAACTTTGGTTGTAGCATCATTTTAATTTCTCTTTTCTTTCTTGGAAAAAAATTCTGTCCTGATAAGGTAACCTTAAATTTTCTAATCTTTTTAGACCATTGCCTTCCCATATTAAAGATATTATTATAGGTATTTAGTCTGGTAATGTTCTTTAAACCCAGTTACAGTGTCATTGTTTAAATAACACAATGCTTTGCCATGTAATTTAATAACAAAATAATCCCCACTCCACTCTACCTCAAAGGACAACATTCAAAGGGCACTTATAACTTTTCTTGTTTTGACATAATGGATTTTACTGGTAATCCATACATACATACATAAATACATGAAACAAAATATTGAGCTAATACACATGACACTTGAAATATCCTTGAGTTATAACTGTGTCTCAAAAATTTTGTAGTGAAGTACACAGTGATGAGCAGAGCACAACGTAAGTTCTATATTCCAGTTATTCAATTCTGTCATTGTAGCATGAAATCAGCCATAGACACTATATAAACAAATGAAAGTTGATGTGATCCCAGTAAGTTTATTTGTGACCACTTAAGTTTGAATTTCATCATTTTCAGGTATCAATAACTGTCATTGTTTTGTTATTATTATCCAATCATTTTAAAATGTTAAAGCAATCTTAGCAAAAGGACTATAGAAAAACAAGTAATGGGTTTCCCTTGACCACAGGCCATAGTTTGTTGACTCCTAATCTCTACCACTGTGCTTAATATAGGCCTACCCACAAAGCAGGCAATCAGGAAATACTAATTGTGTATTGTGAAAAATAACATGCTGGTGTGTTTATTTAACATAGTTTCTGTAAATAGAAGTATATCCTCTAAATCTGTATTAGTAAAAATAAAAGTCTGCTGTTTATTAGAGAGGAAATAGAAATATACTCTGAAGTATCTATTTGTAAATAGAAGCCAATTACCTACTGGGTACTAGTAAAGTACAATTTGGGTTTATAGTCCGTGGGATCACAGAGCTGGACACAGACTTAGTGATCAAACAACAAAAATTTGGGCTTATCTTGAGCCACATCTACTTATTTGGATCAGATTATACTGGTATAACGCTGGATTGTTTTAAAATGTACAATACCAACATTTTCACTCGTTGTACATTTAGACTTTAAAAATAATGCTTTCAATTTTGCCTCTGAAAGAATTCAAGAAATAACAACTACAACAACTTACATTCAGATTTTTTAAAACTTATTTCACTGCTATTCTTATTCCAGTTTGCATCCCTGGAAAGCCACACAAAGTAAATAATTTATTTCTGTACATTGAGACATTGAGTTCTGTTCTTGAGACAATGGGAATTCCATTTTGTCCTAAAGACCAATTGGGAACATTCAGGCAGCTTGGAACATTTTCTATTTTGATGCCTGTGGAAAATGAATCCTTATTCAATAAATTAGCCCTATGGGTTACTTATAACATACTCCCAGACTGTAACTCTTTTTCATCTACCTACAATGAGTCAGAGCTTGAAACATTCTAAAAATGTATAGAAAAAAAAACAGCAGAACATATGTTTAATTCACTTTATGTATATCCATATTTATTAATTTAATATACATTTAAACTCCTTTTCTTTCTTTTATCTGATCATCTAATTATTTTGCTATGTGACATTATTCAAATTAACTCTCCAAAGGACCACCAGAAACTCTGGTGCTCCAGAAAAACCTATTTTATAAAATCTACTGCATAAGGGAAGGGGGATCAGGGGAAGTTATTTATGCAGATTTAGGACCTAGACTAAATGTTTTTAAGCAGTTCTTGGAAGATAATGATTGGATTGGGCAGAGTTTATGATACAGTTGCTTTTAATGCAACTGTATTGTGAGCAGTTGTGAACAGTTACTACTCAATGCAAACGGTAATGAGGAAAGTCTGATATTAGATAAATATGCTGATATTTAATGTATTTGTTTTTTACTGCTGCATAATAAATACATCACCCCAGTCTTAGGGGCTTAAAACATTTATTATCTCACAATTTCTTTGGGTCTGGGCATAGCTTAGCTGGGTAGCCTTGCTTTCTACTTCACTGAGAAAAAGCAGTGAGAACATACACCAGTTCCTTCTACCACATCTGTAAAATCAAGTTCATGAGTTGGAATGAGCTCTGCCATCATTACTAATATGTACGAACTCTCTCTGCCCATATCCAAGGCCAAACCCTCCACTGCCCCATTTCACCAACTCAAGAACATCAGTAATTTTCTCTTTTATCTCACTGTGGGATTTCCTTTTCTTTTATTCAATCATTTGGATCAACAGATAAGCATTTATATTTCAAAATATAGCTTCTTATATTTAAGATATATTATATATGCACATATGTATATTTAAGTTTCTCATTCCCTTTTAGCTAAAGGCCCATTTTTATACATCACTTTACAGAAATTTGAAGATTTTTGTGTACTCACTACCTCAATGTCTTCCATTCCAGTCCTCTCTCTTACCCACTACAATTAAGCTTTATTTCCTTCAATCTACCAAAGTGATTACTGATTGTCTTTAAGGTTCACCCTTCTATATTCCACTGTAGATTCAACTTTATATTGCAATATGTTGGTTCTGGGACTCTGCCAACTACCTTTCTGATTTACAAATATGTATCACTAATGAGAGTCTGCAAGGCTGGAAAAAGATGAAATGATTTGCTCTTCCTATTCACTATTATAGATTTCCTGTCTGCTTCTTTTGTGTGTGTGTGAGGAGGGGGGTATATTATTCAAGCAATGATTCTTCACTCTGACAGTAGCAGTATCCAACTGTAACAGCAGTTGAATGTATTTTGCATTGTTTTCAACACTTTCAAAACTGGATTCATCGTGCCACCACCCAGAAGCATAGCACTAGCCAGCTGGATTCTCCTTCTTCAGTCAAGGTCAAGTCTAGAGTAAGGTCAGTAAGGAGCTAAGCACGTATTTTAAGAAGGAACTTCCTCTTAAGTTGTGCACTTGCCAGTCAGGGACTTGGCCTCAATACAGTAAACTTGTCAGAGCTGGACAGTCAACATTCTCTGCAGACGGGCTACTCCCAGAAGTAAGTCCTATGCATGATTTTGAGCTCTTTGTCTTTAAGCTGTGAGAAATCACAGTTACTTTAAATGCTGCTGAGGAAGTCCTTCCACAGTCACACTTTGCCTCAGATTTTCATGGTTTTTTCTACTGCATAAGTGGTACTTGGCAACAGCCATTTGATTTCCCTGTCCTTATAAATACTAGATATTCTGAATTCTCAAAATCCTGAGATATTGTGCCAACAGCTGCATTCCCTTCCTCTGTTAGCCCATCCCAGTGAATGTTGTTATGGCACCTTGATAGCGTGCCAGAGGTATCACTTTCCACTTGCCACTAGAGATAGGGTTCCCAAAGTCAGCAGCTGGCTAGTGGCCCGACTTCAAAATCCATTTTAGAATCAGATTCCTTAGACCACCCCCGGCACCAGCTGTCTAAGATCGGATCTCCTAGAAGATATTCTAAGACAAAAATTTGCATACAGGACAGAAATTTGGGGAGCACCCTTAGAAATCAGCACTTTGAGGGACTGGCTAAAAGGAGGAACTGAACTTAAACAGCCACAGCAGAGGCTTCACTTGATCCCATAGGGAACACTAAAATGAGAAGGCTGTTTCACGGTGTTGCAACTTGAACCAAAGGGGCTGGGATCTACAGCCAGCATCTACTAGTCCTTGGTAATGGCTGCCTCCTGTGGAGGGGACATGATTTTGGCTGAGGACAATTCCAAACAAGAGTTTCAGTCCAGACACATTAACAGTCAAATCTATCAGGAGCCCAGGTCTGAGTGCTTCAGTTCAGAAGGGGAGATCTAGTCAGTTTACCACAGCATTCATAGCAATTGTTAAGTATTATATAATCATTTTTGGACTTCCCTGGTGGTTCAGATGGTAAAGAACCTGCTTGTAATGCAGGAGACCTAGGTTCGATCCCTGGGTTGAAAAGATCCCCTGGAGAAGGGAACAGCTACCGACTTTAGTATTTTTGCTTGAAGAATCTCATGGACAAAGAAGCCTGGTGGGTTACAGTCCATGGAATTGCAAAGAATCAGACACATCTGAGTGGACTTATACTAAATAACTAACACTAATCATTTTTATTTTATAAATATTTTAGAATTATTAATTACAATTAAATATTAATGACTTCATAACTCTGACATTGAATTTGTGGAAATGTATAGCCTCAATGCATGTTTATCAATCCATATAAAAATAATCAGCCAATTATTAACAATAAATTATGTATCCATACATATAAATATGTATTATTATAAATATATATGCTAATATTTTAACATATCTCCCTTGGAAATCTTAGTAACCAGAAAAGAGAAGCCATATCAGAATGAATTACCTTTGTTTTAAAATCAATTGTAAACAAATTTGTAATTACTATTTCCAACTTTTCTATTTATTTATATTCAACTACTGTCATTTCCTTCTATGACTA